>UXGD01003431.1:0-20489 GCA_900474315.1 Torymus auratus | reverse complement strand
TTGTACCACAAACCTTTTTTGTCTCAATAAATATTTGCTCTTTTTGTCTAACCACTGCGTTGGCTTTTTATTTAATAACCATAACAATTTTCATACGCTAGCTTTAACTGCTTGTAATTTCCTGAAAAATTAATATTTTTTAACAAAACAAAGCTTGAATCAGCTTTTTCTTCCTACTTTTATAATCTTTTTTGGTCGCTTTCGTATCAAAAATACTTGCAAAGTAACAATCAATATAAGAGGCATAATTTTTTAACGAAATTAAGCATTTTTGAGGTTAGATTGTCCATATCTCAAGGAAAAGGGCCCATTGGATAGAGTGGTGACCATTTAGCGTTATTTTTAGATAGTAGAACCCCACTTTTAAAGTCCCATTGAAATCTATTTTCGGGAGGGTGTGTACTTTCCTTGTTAGTATTATGTTTCGAAACAAAATAGTCCACGTTTCCAATGATTTACGAAGATCTCGAGTATACGATCAAAATTATAATTTTTCTATATAAATAAAATTCTTGTGTTTAAAAAACGTTAGGAATAAATGGTCTTTTGAAATATTATATGACTTGTTATATAATCTAATAAAAAGTGGTATAGCTTATTAGAATTTTTTTTCAATTTTCTATTTTGCCTTATCACAATATTCCCTTGAGATCTATGTTTACATTCGGCCGTCAAGATATCTCTTTTTTTCGATGATCGGTGTTTCACGCGCGACAGTAATTTGCATTTCTTCGTGATGGATTATTTTGTCAAGCCAGATTAATCGTTATTTTTGTTCATTAAATATTGTAATGTTTATTTTATGCCGTATAATTTTTTACGCATAATTATATGTTTTAACATATTATTCCACTCTTTACACTATATACTTAATCTGTTTTTATATCGTTCTGTTAGACCCAAAATTATTGTCTTTGCTTTAAATACTAACAATTCTAGGCTTTATCTATCATTTATTTGACCAAAATCTTTTTAGATTAAGTGCCCTTAAAGATATACTGTTGAAAACAATTATATTTTATGCTATTAATGAAAAGTCTCTGTCCATCGTTCAGGAGACTCGTTCTCGCATCCCGATCCCGATAAAACTTCGGCATATATCAAAACCGTGACATCACGCCTAACTGATTACTCCAAATTTAAACATTCTCCTGAACCACCTGAATGCAACCCAAAACTCTCTGATTAACTTTGAGGAAAAAAAAATTCAGCAGGCATTACGAAATAATAAATAATATTACGTAGGTACACTTTTCCAAGTTTGATCATGAAATAAATACGGTCGTAATAAGTTTAATATTTAATTCCGAATTCTGTAAAGAATCCAAAGTCTGTAATAAAAAGTTCTAACTACTCTAAAAAATTACTCACTCTATCGCAGAACATATTCCAAATAAAAATAGGAGTGATGTAAAATAAACGGCCTTGAGTTAAATATCAGTAAATGCAAAAAAAATGTCATTTTACAGAAACTCTTATAATGTGTAATACATTATTAACAACTGTTTTATTGAGAATGTCAACTAAATAAAAGATTTAAGTAGGAGTTATTTGTGAGAGATCGTTTTCGTTTGACAGTCACATAAAACACACAGTTTCAAAAGCTCTAAACTCTTTAGGAATCATCTCTGCCAAAATGCTAAGCAATTTTCAAATCCCTCATTATCATTAATAACTTTATTCAATAGTGTGTTATCATCTACCCTAATTATACATCGATAATCTGGACACCTGTCAATCAAAACGCAATTGTAAAACTTGAAGCTGTAAGTATTTACATCAAATTTTTAAAATATCTAGCGTATCGATTCCATGCACCCATGACTAGATTTGACCGTGATTTTACTCTTTTTTAAAAATATTTCAATTTTCCTACGATCAAATCTAGTCATGATTTAAATGATTCATGTACATGTACAAATTCATTTTATCTAACGATAAACACCCTGCTTTAGCGAGTCTCATATTCCCCAGGACCCTGACCTATAGTATTCGATACGTCCGTCCACTAAAAGAATTCACCAGTATAAGCCTGACTTAACTTTATATCATAGCCTTCTATTTCGACTTTGTCGATCTTGGAACTTGCTGCAACCTGAGTCAATCAACTTGAATTCCATTTTTTCTTATAAAAATTGTATGAAATCAATCAGTGAAATTAAAATTTTATTGATTTCTTTATCAATCTGTTCAATTAAATATATCCTTATATTAAACTATTTTGTTGTATTGGACCTAAAGCCCGTTGATTTATAAAATAAAATAAAAATACAGGAAAAAATACCATTAAAAATACTTACAATGAATAACGTTGAGGGTTTTTAACTTGACAGAACAGAAAATTTTAAATATTAGTCTCCGAACTGATTATAATTGAAGAAAAGTATAATTCAACTTGTCCCTCGGAACAACGCATACATGGTCCTTAGGCTACACCAAAAATCCTTATCTTCCAGAAGAAATTCTATACCGCACATCACGAAACTGTATACTTCAACACTTTATACTTACTCTTTGGTACCTCGGTCATCGTCGACTCTCTTCCATTCATCGCTCCAGGTACTATATCAAAACTATATAAGTAGGTACGTGCCTTGGACAACCGGCTTCGCGGTCTTCTTCGGTCGCGAGACTGGCTCCACTCGCAAAGTCACAAGGCCAGCCAGAGAGAAAAGAGCGAGCAAGCAAGAGAGGGAGAGAGGCAGAGAGGGAGACACGTGTGGTTTCGCGCCTACCGATTCGGAAACTGTGCGCGAGCTAAGTCTTTTGGTGGACGCGAGCTGCGCTGCCGGTGCGTGTGCGTCAGTGTAAGTACGTGCGCTTGATGAGAAATTGCAGTGGAAGGAGAAGGGGAATACACACGACCGCTTGTATATCGAAGGAACCACTGGAGTTGAGCCAAATTTATAACGCGGTGGATTCTTTTTCGTATCTAGGAACATAGGGAGGTAGGGGAATCCCTACAGCCGTCTTGGGCCTGCTACACGCGCATACCTATACCTATTTACTGTATTTACTGTATTACGTACATCTGTGGTTGGGATGGTGAATTGAAAGTAACATGAATTTAGTTTCTCCTTTATTTTTGTGATTTTTTTATTATATACATATGTTTTTTCACGTCTCAGTTTTATACAGGTATATTATATATACACACACTCACACACACACACACACACACACACGCGCGCGCGCGCGCTTGTATAAAATACGTAATATGATTAAATACAAAAAATAAATAGATAAAAAAATGACAATAAAGTAAAGTGCAAAAAAAATACAAGTGTAAAAAATTATTATACAAGGCTTACGCGAACTCTGTACATAGGATATGTTAATCTAATCCAATCTAACAGTCATGGATTTTTCGTTAAACTGTCCCACCTCGAGTTGTAACGGCGTGACCTACTGGGAGGACGAACTTTTATTATTCAGTATAAGTTGGAACCGTTACAGCAAAATCCGTAGAACAGGTTTATAGAAAAAACCTGTCAATCTGTACTCGTACGAATACATTAATAATTATAATAAATACCTACATTGACTTACATAACATACAGACTTTTAGTAGAATCTGGATACTTGTTTAACCTTATGGGATATATGATAAATGTCGTAACTTTTTGATAGTTCACTCTTAGCCAATAGGTATATTGAAAAAATAATCGAATATCTTATATGATAAATAGTAAAACAAAATGAATAAAATAAAAATTTCATAATTTTTTTCAACACATTTGGTAATTCTTTGAAATCCGTTTATTCCCGGGTAGAAATCTATCACAAATAATCTACTTCTCGAACTTAAACTGCTTTTATTTCGGAGTCAAGTTCGACAATCACAGCTTGCATTATTAATAAAAGGGTCTTCAGTATACTTATATCTACCAGTCATCACAGAAGTTTATAAATCATACCAAACATAAAATAATAAAAGAAAATTTAGTATGCATATTTGGAACAAATGGAATAAAAAAATGATTAAATTCGTGATTGATTGACTGGTGGAAAACTTTAGTGTGAATTATGAAGACGTCGATTATGTCCTTCATAATTGACGTAGCTTTGTAAAAACGCATGTATATATAGACTCCTTTAAACTTTTATCAGTACGATTCACTGAACAGTAGATCAGTTGTAGTATTTTAATTTTCGTTAAAACCGTCACTTATGTAATTTCTACATTATATATTTATCACGACCAGAAATACCATCCATTTTATCCACTTTTTGTCAAATAGTTATACTTTATAAACTTCTAACATCAAATAGAGACTTGCCATTCATACACTTACGTATAAAACTACATTTCTTTAATTCAAAGTTAAGGAAAGGCACATTAGAAACAGAGTATAGTGCACAATAAATAATTGGACGAAAGTACTTCTGGACATTGAGTCATCGACAATAGGTGTTTCTTAGCACTTAAAATATAGGATGACCTATACCTGACGATCTGTTGTATTATCGGAGTCGGAAAAAAAGTATAGTTCATAGGATCGACCTTTCATGAGTCGGATACCACTCTGCTAAGTGGTACATGGGACGGCCTCTCTTGCGATTGCTCATCTTCGTCGGTTTCTATGTAATATAACAGTGTCGAGTACCCAGAGGTTGTAACTAATAAAATAACCGGTAACACTAGCAATACTACTGAACCTACAGATAACCTTATAGATTCCGTAATCGGAACACTAAAAGCGAAATAAGGGATCAGCATGGCTGCTAATATTGATACCGCAGCTCCTATTACTACAATAAAAATGAAAATCTGAAACACATAATTGATTATACGATTAAAAAAAGCTTTTTTCATAAACATGAATGTCTATAATATGGGAATGTGAAAACACCTTACTTGAGTGACTGCTAGTGCTACTGAGCTCTTTTTCGATGTGATAGCGAATACTTTTTTCGTCGCATCAAAAAGATTCATGCCTTCGAAGGACGTCACAACCGAAGCCATATCTGCTATGCCCCCGAATAGTAGCAGAATTTTCCAGGCAATTTCAATGGCGCTGCCCCAAGCAGTTTTGGCATAATTAGCCGTGTGTTTACACAAAACGTAAATACCTATTAAAAATGGTAAGATTGTAGTCGCGGCCAAGGCCGCCGTACCCATATGGTACCTAATGTTGAAACGATATAACACAGATTAAAATATATAATATAAAATTTGGCCATATAAAATCATATTGATTTGCAATCTCACTTGAAAATAGTGCGAACAGCATCTAAAAGTGATCTTTTCGGAGCGGCAGCTTCATTTTTCATCTCGTGATACGTTCCAATGAGTTGAGCGTATACCATTAGTCCAAAATAATATATAAAATTACGCAAGTAAATACTGCAGACAGAAATTGCGATAGAGAAATTATCAAAATCAGTTGACTGTGCGATTATTGTAGTAATCGTTATAAGCAAATCCAACGATATGAGAAATAATCCAAATAACAATGCAGACGGAAAGTAAAACAGTGCCCTAAAAAATCAATTATTATTAATAATAATAATTAATGAATAATATCAAGCTAATAAACTAAAGAATGTATATTACCGGCAAGTTTTCCTTGTATATTGAGCTATAATTTCAAGCTTAACGCGTAGAACACTTATAAGGGTCAATACACAGATGATGCCATATAAGTTAATTTTGAATATGTCCAAAATTTGTTTGAAATTGAAAATTGACCAATTCACGGAAAATATAAAAATGTCAAGGCGACCTAAGATGATAATGCAAAGGACTATGCAGACGATTGCTATCACCACCCAGACTTTTGGTATCACGCGCACAAGTAATAAATAAACTAAAGCCGATATCCCGCCAGCCAAGAAACTCAATAGCACAAACGTTATACCCCTGAAACAAATTTTAATTATATTAGAATATATTATTAATTAATAATAAAAAACACAACAAATTTACGTAAATAAGTCTATTACCTTTGAGTGAATGCGTCAGTAGTATAAGATGTCATGCCCTCTGTCAGTAAGTTAAACTGCGTTGTGTACGTAGAAGCTGGGGTTGATTGTTTACTATCTTTATCAGACGAAGGACCGTGCCCTTCATCCTGCGAAGCTTCTTTATGCCCATAAGAAATGACTGTAAAAATTTGCAATCGCTAGTGTGGAAGTTGTACGAAAATAGCAAAATACCCGCGTAAAAAAAAAAATTTGTGGGCAATGCATGGGCAGTGTATGGGCCATATGTGGCTACGGCGCCTCAGCCGAATATGGGTCATAGTTTTCCCACATAATACTAGTATGTGTCCCACACTTTGAGAAAAATAAATATGCTACTAATGTGGACATGATATATAGCCAATATTCGGCTTAGGCGCCGGAGTAACATATTGCCCATATACTGCGCTAATGTGGGCAGTATGGCCAATATATTGCCAATATATTGCATATACTGTTGCAAATGTATGGGCCACAAAATCATTTTTGGGCGGGATATCATAATAAGATTCGTCCGTACCTACGCTACATAGTATTATCCACGCCGAGAAGATAAGGAAAAGAAAAATGAGAAATCCCAAGTCTGTAGCCTTGTGTTCCTCCATAGCAGACATTCGTACGGGCGAATATGATACGCGTGAAGCTGAAATTGAAAAATTTATTGGTTGATAAATATTTTATTTAATCATTGATTTTTAAATCCATTTATTTATTTTACCGTTACAACGTACATATTAACATTTTGTTGTTAAACTTTATTTATTTGCGTTTAATTACAAAGATCAAATAAATTCAAATATTATAAGTATAATCTTCCAATTTGCTACAAAGTAATTGTTTTAAAAAATTGAAGAATAATTGAAGAATTATCAAGAGATCAGTGAAAATCCATTCTAAAATGAGAGCAATCGTCTGTTCATTTACGGCTGCTTATTCATTTAATTGTAAAGCTATGAATTTTCACACAACTGTCCAGTTTTATACTCAAGTGTACGTTCCGTTAGTGCTGCCAGTAGCTGACCAGTAACTAAATCAAATGTGTTAGACAAAGAAAAACGTTACTGGCCAGCTACTGTCACCCCGAGTCTTATCGATCGTTGAGATTCTCCGCCGTACTGCAACTTATATTTTTCAAATATTAAGGAGGCTCAAGCGTATTTTAATCAAATATGTGCATCTGATAACTCAAGTAAAATGTTATTTAATTATTGAAATTTTGAAATCTTTTAAGAAAATTCTAGGTTAACAGTCAAATTTTCGAGAAAACTGAGAATCAAACATGTTGCTTTTAACATATAACCTTATGGGAACATACAGTATATTGCTTCATACTAATTTCTAAAATAATATTTATTGATATAAAATATATGAAATGAAAGATATTTTTGTAAAGAATGTAAAGTCGCTATCAGAATTATAGGTAAACGACCAAATAACGTAGATATTATCAAAAATCATTGTAAATGTGCTTCTGCACATGCGCACTGAGAGTGGACCGTTAAGAGCCTCGTTAAATTAGCAACATTTTTACTTATTTGTTAAATACTTTTTTTCTTTAATATTTGAAAGTTATTGAGGGTAAATTGATGTAAAATACATTAATCAATTAGCAAAAAAAAATAGCTCCCCTTGGGGCCCGCGACTTGATACGGCACCAAACGTTTGAGCCTCCTGAACAAAATAAGTAAATATACTTTTTTAATTGACTAAATATTATGCAGTTTTTACTTTTTCCCGTCAAATTTCTTATACATATTCTTAAATTTTGGTTGTAAAATAGTTATAAGAGTTATTATATCATAGTGTTTTTATTTTCTAATTAATTTTTTTAATTAATTTTCTATTATAGCTACCCCCAAATAGAAAGATTACTTTTTTTATTCACTAAAAATTGATATCGAATTTATGTCCATTAAAAAAAAAAAAAAAAAATGATCGTATTTGACGCTAGAAATAAAAAGTTTCAAATCAAGATATCAGTTTTTTCTTTTTGCATAAATGTTGAAAACAATTTTTACACCTTAGTACCTCAAAATTTGAATTAAAATTTATGCAAAAACAAATTAATATTTTAATTTCAAATTTTTTTGTAGAGTGGTCGAGTAATGAATAATTTTGGTTTTTCTTTTTATATAGCCTCGACACTGTGGATAATTTACTCAGTCGGTATAGGTTAGACATTGCACTCCGTTAAATGAATTTAAATTATTCCAGTTATATAATTTTTTTTTAAATTGTTGGATTAAAACTTTTTATGAAAACTGAAATAAGAATAATAATAATGTTACTTTAGTTTTCTAATAAGTGTTATATTATTATTAAAAACTTCGGTCCAGTTAAATCGCTTTAACGCCTTCTAATCGCTTTCTGATAAAACTTTTACATACAAGGTTGCAATGCTTATCACGCGGAACTGATTATATCGAACCTAAAAATTCTGCTGTGTTGTTTATAATTAAACTCGAAACATCTAACCCATCATTCATCCAAAATATGGTGAAGAAATAATCACAAAACTACACCTCTGCCATGCCAAACAAGCCTCCCAGACTATATATGTACATATAAATCACAAATAATCATGACGAACCGGCTCTCGCCATCTATCGATTACAAATTTGAAACAACGAGCATAAGTACTATATCATTATGTAGGTACTCACTTTTCGCCGTCTCTGTCATGGTCGAAGCTCTCCCGGTACTTATAACTATTATTATCAACCCTACTTGTGTAGGCTTTCCGAAGATAATCGATGACGTCTTCCTCGGCGGGTTTTCTCCACAAAACTGACTCGAAAATACTCGTAGCTGACAGAGGCACGTGCGACTTCGCGCGCCTTCGTACAACGACAACTACGCGTAGTAGCTATAAGGCGCCGAGCACACCGTGAGGGTTTTAGGGGACACGCGCGTCGGCGCCGCTGCCATGTGCGTGTGTACGTGTTATACTCTTTCGTCTATGAGTCTGTTCGTGGTAAGAGAAGGGAGGAAAGCACGCGGTTGCGTGTATACGAACATGGCTGAAATTGAGATAACGCGCGTGCCTAAGCCCAATTTTTTTTTGACGTCAGAGAGAGAGATAGGAGTGTGAGGGGGGGGGGGTTCACCGGCGCCACGATTCTTGACCCTGCCCTGGCCCTACCCTATGTATTATCGCTTTGTATTTATTATCTGAACCTGTAGGGTGGTGGTAAGTTGAATCTATACAGAACATCGATTGGGGTTTTCCCTATTTCTCTAATTTATTTTCAAGATATCTGATAGATGTTTTAAAAATAGGTTTGTTTACGTATAGGGTAAGATGTCTGAATATGGCCCAGTGCCTAATATAGACATTCGCGATTTTTCGGAACCTACCGGGCTTTATTCTTTCGTAATAGGTTCATTAAATGTATTTCGATTCCAAACGAGGTATCTATTATATATTCTCATGGCCATTGGATGTATTTTTTAATTAGTAGAGATACTTTATAATTTATTAATTGATTGTTTCGAACAGGTTAAAAGTTTTCGAAAGCCAAAATCGAATTAGCGCAGTTTGTTAACGGTGAATAATATCGGTTATCATTATACATAAGTATGATTCTAGTAACAGTATATAAAACATATTATATCCATTTGTTTTTATTAAAATATATTCTTATTTATTATATGATAAATAGTATAGCTTCGCTACGCTCGCTCGGGCAGTGAATTTACTCGCGGGAATTATCTGCGACTTTAGTCCCGTGTTACATATCAGTACTTTATTATTGGCAGCCCCACTATAGGGCCACTTTATAGACTTGAAAAGTTATTTTTTATTTATATATGTTATAATTTTGTTTGCTTTAACAAAATTTATCATAAACGTAAGAAATTAGACGTTACTTTATTCCCGCAAACACGGGAACTACTACTAATTGTTTTTAAATTTCCTACAAGAGTTGAGTATGCATGAGTATTAGATGAGTTCGTTGGGTAAAAAATTGGTTCATATACTCTCTAAATTTTACTATTTTAAATAGTGAATATTTACTAATTTTACGCGATGAAGCAATTTCCACTAATGTTTAGTGGTATTTTCACTAATTCAACTTTAGAGAGTAGTCAATTTTAGTTTAATAATAATTAATCTATAATAATAAAGGAGAGTATTGTATCGACGTCCTTGCGAAAGCTAGCACAATTGAGGGTCCGATGAACACTATACTAGTCCATTTCAGCGTTTGTGGCGAAAACTAGCACGTACCAAAGTCGCGACTGATACCAGCTTTCAACGTGTTCGTTGCAGTTTTGGAAAATGTGCTAGTCTCATAAGTACGCCATGAAACATGCTAATCTACTAAAGGGGCGCCGAACTATACAAGTATTAAAATAATTTCAATGATATCAGGCTATTGCTATCCATCGTACAAACTTTCGGTATCGAGCGTATCAGATATTTAAAACTATTTCCCCGCTAACGACGGCACACAATGGTAGGACTGTTAGACCCTTGAAAAAATTGTTTATAATATTATGTTACAAAGAAATTCGTTGACTTCGTTAATGTAAAAGATACCATACATCCAACATCAACGAAACATTACGTTCAATGCCGTCTACCATGTCGTCGAAACTTATAAAATATGTACAAAGTTGCTCGCAAACCCCTTATATACAATATATTATGTAAGTCACTTATATCTTCTATTTTACCAGAAAAATAAATTAAAGTAGGGCAATAATCAGAATCGTCATTACTCAGATGGAGTGGTAGGGAAATTCCTACAGGTGTCTTGCGCACGTTACACATTATATACTTATTTACTATATATTATTTATTGATGTATTTATCATTTACATCTGTGTTTGGGATGATGTATTAAAAGTAAAACAAATGGCAATTTATTCTTTATGTTTGTGATTTTTTTATTATAAAAACATGTTTCACTTATCTGAGTTTTTTAAACACAGTTATACATTTATATCAAATGTAAAAATAACGAAAATATAAAAATAAAGTAAAACGCATATATAAAATATAAGTATATGAAACATGGTTGTACAGGGCTTACGCGTACTCTGATTGTACATATACAAATCTAATCTTAGCATGTATTTTTCGTAAACTTGTTCCAACTCGCGTTGTAACAGCGTGACTTATCATAGAAGGATCGATTATTCTGTATTAATTGGATCCGTTACAGTAAAATCCGTAGAACAAGTTTATCGAAAGAACGTGTCAATCTGTATTCGTACAAATATTTTAATAATTATAATAAGTAAATACATTGAATAACATGACATACAATCAAACTTTAAGTAGAAACTTTAATATCTGGATGGCTTAGAGCCCATATTATAAATGTCATAATTATTTTAGAATTTCTTCTTAGCCAATAGGGATATTTTAATGGTAAATGGTACAATAATACGAATATACGAACTTATCAATATTTTCATATTTTATCATAAAGAATCTGCTTCTTGAACTTGAACTCCTTTCATTGCAGAGTTAAATAAGGTTAACATAGCTAATATTTATTATTAAAGAAGTTAGTTATTCCAGCTGTTGCCTTTGATACTTCATGAAAGGAGCATCAGTTCTTATTAATAAGATATCATCACATATAATTATAATTACAAATGCATCACAAGCGATAAAAGAGCATTATTAAATAATATGAGAAATTTTCGTATCCGAATTTTAAAAGAATTGTAAAAAAATTATTAAATGTACTTTTTATTGGCTGATGGAAAATTTTAGCGAACGCATTGATTACGTCATTCTTAATTTGCAGAGGTTCATAAAATTGCAGCTAATCACTTTTAAATTTCTATCAGTATGTCTCTTCCCGAATGGTAGATCAATATTGTAGTATTTAAATTTCAGTCAAAATTGGCACTTATGTTTCTGTATTATATATTTACCATTACTAGAAATACCATACATTTAATCAATTTTTAGTTAGAAAAACTAAACATAAGTTAGTTATAAACTAACGTTTTTATAAACTTGTTAATGCCAAATAGAGTCTCGTCATTTATAACATTTACTGATACAACTATATCTTTCTTTAAGTCACAGTTAAGAAAAGGCACATTAAAAACGTTGAATAGTGCACAATAAATAGTTGGACGAAGGATTTTTGGATTGAGTCGTCCGCAATAAGATGTTTCTTAGCACTTAAAATATATACTTGAAAATCTGTTGTACTATCAAAATTGAAAAAAAAGTATCCTTGATACAAATTTTCATTAGTACGTTACCACTCCGTTAAGTGGAAGTTGAGACGGCCTTTCTCGTGATTCGTTATCGTCGTCACCTTCTATGTAATATAAAAGCGTTGCGATCCCAGAGACTGCAACTAATAAAAATACCGGCAACATCAACAATATTACTGAACCTACCGATAAGGTTACTGTTAGCGTAATTAGCGAGGAATCCATTTCTTTGTTGGTATCGTAAGCTAAATAAGGAACCAGCGTAGCTATTAACAGCGATACCAGAATTCCTATTGCCATAATGAAGCCCAAAATCTGAAAAGTATAGGTTTGATTGTTGAAAAAAAATTCACATCGTTTTATAATATGTGAATGTAAAAAACATCTTACTTGTGTGACTGCTAGTGCCAGTGGGCTCTTTTTCGATGTAATAGCAAACACTTTTTTCGATGCATCAAAAAGACTCATGCCATGGAAGGACGTAATTACCAAAGCAAAATCTGCTATCCCGAATAGTAGTAGGATTTTCCAGGCGATTTCGATAAAGCTGTTCGAAGTGGTCTTGGCATAATGAGTAGTGTGTTTACACAAAACGTAAATACCTAATAAAAATGGTAAGATTATAGTTGCGGCGAAGGCTGCCGTTCCCGTATGGTACCTATTGTTAAAAAGATATAACGGATTAAAAATTATACAATATTTTTAAAATTTTTATCGTAATTTTTAAAAAATGGTATTGGTTTGCAATCTTACTTGGAAACAGTACGAATTGCATGTAAAAGTGGTCTTTTGGGTGCGGTATCCTCGTTTTCCATAGCGTGATATTTTCCAATGAGTTGAGCATATACCATTATTCCAAAGAAATAAATAAAATTATGCAAGTAAAAACTGCAGAAAGAAATCGCGGGAGAGAAATTAAAAAAATCAGCTGATTGTGCGATTATTGTAATAATCGTTATAAGCATATCCAATGCTATGAGAAATAATCCAAATAAAAATGCAGACGGAAAGTAGAACAGTGCCCTGAAAAATCAGTTTTTATTAATAATAATGAATAATATTATACCACATACTGAAAAAAATATATTACCGGCATGTTTTTCTTATATACTGAGCTATAATTTCCACTCCAACGTGTGAAACACTGATAAGGGATAGTACACAGATCACGCCGTAAGCGTTAATTTTGAGTATCTCCCAAACTTGTTTGAAATTCAATAATGACCAGCTCACAGAGAATAAAAAAATGTCAATTCCACCTATGAAGAGAACGCCAAGGACCATGAAACCGATTGCTATTCTCGCCCAGACTTTGGGTACTACACGGACCAGTACTAGAAAAACTAAAAACGTTAGTCCAGCAGTCAAGAAACCAAGTAGTACAATTGTTATGCCCCTGAAAAAAATCAAATTACATTAGAATTCGAGTAATTGACAAAAAAATAAAATATTTTCGTAAATAAGGCTATTACCAATGGTTGAATGCTGCAATAGTATACCATGACATACCATCCATCAGTTCCGTAAACTGCGTAGGATGAGTAGGAGACGGGGTGGATTGTTCACGATCTTCATTAGACGAAGGACCATGCTCTTTGTTATGTGAAGCTGGTATATTTCCATGAGGTATAACTGTAAACATTTGCAATCACTAGTGTGTAAGGTGTACGAAAATAGCAATAAAAATATATCACAATAAGATTCTCCTATACCTATGCAACATAGTATTATCCATGACGAGAAAGTAAGGAAAAGCAAGATGAGAAACCCCAAGTCTGTAGCCTTGCGTTCCTTATCCAAAGGAGATATTCGGACGGGCGAATATGAAACGCGTGAATCTGAAATGAAAAAATTTATTGGTGAATAATTATTTTGATAGTGAGAGTTATAAGTGTATTGTATCCCATCGCAATATTTTTATTGTATATTTTGATCTTGTGATCGATTTATTTATTTTTTCGTTCAAATGTAAGTATACCTGTATGACGAAGTCTCACGAATTTTTAACTTTTTGGGAGCCTCAATATTTCGACGCCCCGTGCGAAGAAAAGCACAACTCAGGCCGTTACGAACACTAGCACAACTCGCGTTGCGCGGACGGAAAGTAGCTCAGCTCAAAATCTCGGACGAAAAAAGCACAACTTGCGGCGTGCGGACGAAGAAAAGCACAACTTAACCGCTCTCCTATTAGATTTATTTAAATGCTATAATGAATAAAATAAAATTAGTTGAGCATGGATTCTCTTTGGGAAAGCAACCTGCTAATGTAGTTTGCAGCAGTTTTTATGTTTGCTATTCGTAAGGTGTACTATTTATAAAGATGCAATAAGTAGTGCTTTTCTTCGTCCGGGCGCCGCGAGTTGTGCTTTTCTTCGTCCGCGCGCTGCGAGTTGTGCTTTTCTTCGTCCGAGATTTTCAGCTGAGCTACTTTTCATCCGAGATTTTGAGCTGTGCTACTCTTCGTGAGCAGTGCTTTTCTTCATACGAGGCGTCGATTTACAAAGCACACAATATACGCATATATTTAGTTTATTCAAGGAAGAAACTACGGGAAACATTAGTTTGCGCAAGAGATCTAAACCTACATTCGTGGGATGCGCCAATCAACCCGCAAGCGGCGGGTTGAATGGCGCAAATGGTTTTTTTTAATAAATCGTTTATATACAATAAATTGCAAATGCCATCCTGATAAAAGGTTTTCAGTTTAATACAGTAGATGTTTGGTTAGCTTCACGTAGAGTTCTATTCTAAAATTAGAGCAACCGTTTCTTCGTTTACGGCTGGATATTCGTTTGATTATAAAGGTCTGGGTTTTCACGCAACTATCGAGTTGTATACTCAAGTCTTATCGACCGTCAGGATTCCCCGCCGCTATTGAAACTTATATTTTTCATATATTAACAAAATAAATTAATACTTTTTCCATTGACTGCATATGATGCAGTTTTTATTTTTTTTAATGAAAATTCCTACGTATTGTTAAATACCGGTTGTAAATTAGTTGTCAGAGTTATAATACTATTCTACTATTCATTGCCTAATTAATCTATACAGTCTTACATTTTAATAAAATGATAAAAAGTTTCAAGTTAAAATATCAATTTATTTGTGCATAAATTTTGGACAAAATTTTTACATGAAGATACCTAGTACCTCAAAATTATGGTCGAACTTCACGCAAAAACAAATTCATATTTTAACTTGAAATTTTTATAGAGTAGTAGAATATTGCAAAATTTGGCGTAATTTGTATAGTATATGTTTCTTTCTATAAATAGCCTCGAAGCTGTGAAATTTAATCAGTCGGTAAAAGTTGGATATGGCGCCCCGCTCCATGAATTTAAACTATTCCAGTAACATAATTATTTAATAATTCCCGCATCAGATCTTTTTATTAGAATAAAAATAACAACAATTCGCTGTTACAAGCAAGCCTGAAATATTACTGAATTTTTCTACCAAGTGTTTATCGTTACCGAAAACTTCGGTCCATTTTAATCGCTTTAACGACTTCCGCTTCTCTCCCAATAAAACTTTTGCCTCAAGGTCTCACTACGTACTTATCAGCAACTGATTAAGTACGTCAAACCTAAAAATTCTGCCGGGGTGTCTATAATTAAACTCGAAACATTCTACCCATCGTCCATTCGAAATAACGCGAAAAAAATAATCACGAAACTATACCACTGACGCCAAAAAAGCCAACCAGACTATATATGTACATACATCACGCATAATCGTGACAAAGCGACTCTGGCGCTCTATATCGATCACGAAATTGAAACGCAGCTCGTAAATACTGCGCACATACTTATACAGGTACTTACTCTTCGTCGTCTCCGCCATGGTCGACGATCTCCAGGTATATAACTATATTATCAGTACTACTCGTATAAGTACACACTTCGGCGAGAACCGACACGTCTTCCTTGACGAGCTTTGTCCGCAAGACTGACTCTTCGAAAATATCCGGAGTATAGGCAGAGAGTCAGAGACACGTGCGGCTTCGCGCCGCCGTATATACGACACTATACCTATATCCCGCACACAACCGTGATCCGCACAGTATCTAAGGCAACGAGCGCTCGAGCGACTGTTTTGGTGGACACGCGCGCCCGGCGCGCCGCCGTTATGTGCGTGTGTGCGTATGTATAATGTATATGTTTCTTTGTGTGTGTGCCGGAGTGATGGTATATAGGAAGAGGGGAAAATACGCGGCTGCGTGAACAAGGCCAAAGTTGTGGCAGAGCGCGCGCGTATAAACCCAATTCTTTTTTCTCCTACGGCAGGGTAGGAGAGAGAGAGAGAGAAAGAGAGAGAGGGAGAGAGAGGGAGTGGGCAGGGAAATTCCTAGGCACCACAATATTCTTGGCCCTGCCCTGCCTCTACCCGTGTATGTATACTTATTATCTGAACCTTTAGAGTGGTGCAGGAAAATTGAAAGAATATAGAACGTTGATTAGGGTTTACCCGATTTTTTGAATTGTTTATTAATATCTGATACATGTCTTAAAGACAGGTTTGCTTACGTATACAGCTTACAAAGACTACGTATAATATTGGTATATAGAAAGCATAGCAATAAGAAAAACATAAAAACATTGAAAACTTGATAATAATTAAGAAACACTAAAACGTAAAAAGTATAAAAAATACAAAATAGTTATGCAGAATATAAGTACTCATCCGAATTATACATATGAATCTATGACTTTCCTATGCAGTGACGTAATGCGTCCGGTCCTATTCTATATACTGTGAGGACTAATGCGTTAACATCTAAACCCGTACAGAATATAATTACACAAAAATATGTTAGTTCATTAATAGTTGAAGAATCTAGAAAAAACTATGAATCCTTATTCGTAAACAAATTTTAATTGTTTTACATTAATATGCAACGTGGATGTTTGCTTCGCACGAAAAAAATTTGGCAATTAAATATTAATAACATTATAAGCCTTTAAAATGTCAAGTACTTCAAACAAACTCAATACGTTTAAACGAAAATAGTCACGTGAGATACACACAAAATAATATTTTGTTCACAAAAAGCTTTAAGCCATATTTGTAAATCTTGAAAAGTTTTAAAGAATAGTAATAAACATAAAGAATTACTTAAAAAAAAGTAGATTCGTAAAACTCGCACAAAAGAGTATATTAACTTGTTAATATATTTTTTCATCGCTTCTCATAATCCAACGTTTCCTACTCGTCCGTACTCTCGTAGGGACGTTGAGGCCAATCGAAGCTTTTCCTTCTGGGTTCAACTACAAAATAAAGAACTAAAGTAAATACCAATTTAAAATGCCATAGCAAAGTAACTACACCTGCATAACTAATATACTTACACTTTGTGGGAGACTTCTGGATCGTCTGTCAGGTGTTGTTCGTCATCGACTTCGTTGGACTTGCATTCCTCAAGGTAGCAAAACGTCACCGCCTCTATTGCAGAGTTGAACACGGCTATAATAGTTACCGTCAGGATAAGGGCAATTTGTCCTACCACTGTCAGTACCGCCATGACGGTAGTGGGTCCATACTCAGGGCCTGACGCTTTCAAGTATGCGAATGGCAACGCCAGCGATATTAGAGGCACGATAAGCAATCCGAACCCTAACATCCATTGAGTCATCTGCAAAGATCCAATAAAGAATTAGTAATTTTCAACCAAGTTAATTTTGAAAAATTTTATAGTAAATTTAAGATACACACCAATCGCGTGGCAACGTATTTGAATGGACTGCGTAATTTCAGGCTAAAAGCGTGTTTCATCGACTGGTGGAAGTTCTTCGCGTGGACGATACATGCGACTAGGGCGTTGGTCGTGCTGTTCGCCATTATGACCAGGAGGCACAGAATCACGACTGGCCTCTTTTGGACTTCCACCACTATGTCCCTTTTCAAATTCCACATCACTCCAAGCATCTGGATTTTCGTGAAAATCGTTGACCCAAATGCCAACGATCCTGCGTGGTATCTACAAACATGATGTTAAATCAATATTGTGCGTATCATACATATATGTTTAATCATTCGAAATTCAAGTAAAATTTTATCACTTTACCTCACGGCAATAGCCGAATAGCGCAGTGTTGTAAAAGCCGAAATGGATTTTTTGTCGGACGTGCGGTGCCATGACGTGAAAATTCCATGCAGTATCATACGCACGATATGATTGAGGAAAAAGACGATCCACACAGAGCAGCATGCAAAAATGGGCAGTAAGATGTAGATATAAGTCGGTGTAAACTCCTGAATTTCATTCGACGTTGATATTTCTCCATCATATGCATTCCAACTGGTCATTACCACTGTCCTAAACTCTTTGATCGTCAGTAAACAGGCAATAACTAACGCACTAAACAGAACTACTGCAGCGATCAAAATGCTTCCCATTATTGTAACTAAAATTGATAACGGGAAACTTGTCATAGCTCTGAAAAAAACATTTTTACAATTAGAAACAAAAAGTATTCTTTTGAAAATGTTCATCCGAGAGTTTTTTCGTTAATCATGATTATTGCTTCTATTTGAATATAATGACCAAAATGTAAGATTTACTAGTTTACTAGCAAAAATTGATTAACTGTAAACGTTTAACATAATGTACATGTGTATATTATGCATATAGTTGTCACGATAATGCGGATTAATTTTGCTACTTACTTTATCGAATCTTGTATAATTTTGGATACCACCGGAGTACCAACTTTGTTCAACGTATAAAGCATCAAAAAGTACATTGAAAGAGCTATAGCCCATATTGGTAGTACGAGAAAGAACGGAAAGGGTCCACTGAAGAGAGGAATAAACATGGCACACATTATGAGAGTTGCCATGAAAAACGTCAAGTATATCATGTACTTTGTGAGATGATGCAACATGAGCAAGTACAATGCCAGCAACCAGATGGCAACCCAAACGAAGCTCATAATTACTCCTCTGAAAAGAAAACGATTATAGTAGAGGTTTAGGTGTAATAGTCCTACTTTACCACTAACCCTGTTTATCGGCGGAACATGTCAAAATAATTAATATAAATAAAAGGATAATGATTTGGGTCTTAAACAAATTCACTTGCCCTACGCAATCCTCTAATATATTGTTCTACGAAGTTTTGAGACAAAGGTGTCGTCGTTTTTTTACCTCGAAACTTTGTAGAATGATGTATTACAGCATTACGCAGGGCAACTGAATTATTTCAATGCGTAAATCATTATCCTTTTATTTATATTAATTACTTTTACATGTTCCGCCGATAAAACAGCGTTAGTATAGTGCAACACCCCCTTAATCATTACTATAAGATGCAAGTTAAACCGAGAAGTTATTATACCTGCCATCGTGAAGTGCTTGTTCAACCTCGCCCATGTGAATAGATATGGTTCCCAATATCTGTCCAGTGTTTAAAGCTGAAAGTTCGATGTTTTAGTACAAGACCACCCTGGTGTGACATTTTAAAATTAAAATTTTTCGAAATTTGTGTTTGTACGTACCATGAATTGCTATTCCGATCCAGAGCAAGACGAACATCAAGAAGGCAAAAAGGTACTTTTTGTCTGTTGCCGAGCGCTTCTTGACCTCACGGTCCCGCCAGTAGTCATCGTACTCTGAATTTGAGTCTATTTTTTAATCGAAATTCAATGAATATATCGTTACGTTATTTTACGCGACTAGGTAACAGCAGCTCAAATTACAGCGCATGCAAGCATTCGCCGTTAAGCATTTCTCGAATATCCCAAGCAGTATTAGTAGAAAGAATTCTCGAACTTCAAGGTTCATGAATTGTTCTAACAACGTTGAATACAGGACTAAGAATGTCGTAAATTTTATCATTCAATTTTTATCAAAAATTTTATCTGGGGAAACAACTTCCTCTAGCAACTGAATCATAACGAGATATTTAATGACTTGAAACGGAGAAACTCGTAAATGAATTGAAAAACTCATTTTTGTATTACTTTTTAAAGAGTGATTACAAACGAACATTAGGTACAATATTGTTCAAAGCCTGATATACATTTATATTTGTGAATTTTATTAGAAATGATTATATTAGTTAAAATTTTAAAAATAAAATATAAATATTTTCTCGAAAATTCTGGAATATCTTAGAAAATAGTAAATAAAAACACGTCAAAGTATTAAATAATTATAAGCAATAAGTAAATCACAACTAAAAAAAATATTTGTTTTAAATGTGTTAATTGATTAGTACAGTCTCGCGTTCTAACTCGTTGATTCCGATCTTACGAATAAGTTTGAATATTGAAATCCATTTTTCTCAGAAACGTAAAAAGTGGACTTATGTCGTTATGCCTCGAAGCCACAGA
>UXGD01003430.1:0-20491 GCA_900474315.1 Torymus auratus | reverse complement strand
GCAAACTGGCTTTTTTTTCGTCTGAGACAAGTGAAACTGGCTTTTCTTCGTCTGGGAGGGCGCAAACTGGCTTTTTTTCGCAACATAGCCGTTTGTTGGCTTTTCTTCGTACCGCGCGATGAATATATACAAAAAATTCATTATGAATTGACATAACTATTTAGAAAATTTGAACTTTATTATTAAGATAAAAAGTATAGTATATTATGTACACACCTAGGGTGTAAAAGTAAAGAATCACTAAAGGCGAGGGTGACACTTTACATTCGATCTGAAGCATTCTTTATTTGCTCCATGGTGCGAATACGATTTTTTTTCCCCTGGCGAGGTCGAAATCCAACATTCGCGATCGAGTGGCAGTAGCGAAGTGGTGACTTTCGGACAATTAGGCAAAAAAATTATAATTTATTGGTGATTTCTAGTTTTATTCAGTAAAAAATAGTACATTGTGAAACAAGGGAGGAAAATTGACTTTTTCTAGCGAAGATGATGATTGAACACGAGTGACACACGAGTGCTCAAAATCATCATCCGAGTCTGAAAAAGTCAATTTCTCCCTTGTTACATATAGTAATTTTTGTAATAAGTGCAAGAATAGGGCCTTTTTTGCACGAAAAGTGAATGGGAGATCGGGCATATCGAGTCGTCATATAGCGAGAGGTTAAGAACTTTTCCTCCCGCTGCGGCGGGAATGAGACAACGACAACAGTTATCTACAGTTTTCTTCAGTTCTTTTCAGTTATTAACTGATGTTATATTCAAATCCCTATCTCAAAAGAATTTTTAAATAAAATATTTTTTCATTTTTCATCAAAAGTTTTCTTCACTTTTAAACAGTTTAAAACTGTTTTTTTTTTCGTTTATTATTAATAGTTATTATCAGTTTTCTTCAGTTATTAACTACTGTGTTATGTTCGCAATTAAACCGTTTTTATCCGCGTATATAACTGTTGTCTTGAGTTTTATTCAGAATAAAACTGTAATTTTCAGTTTTTACTGATTTCTTCACTTCTTAAAGTCGCTTGCTTTTCAGAAAACAAAACAAAACTGTTGACAACTGAAGAAAACTGTTTATAATTGCATATAATTGTAAATAACCGTAGAAAACTGATAGAAATTAAAGAAAACTGATACAAACTGAAGAAAGAGGTTTAATTTAATTTGAGATGAGAATCGTCGAAATCGGTCGATTCTGCGCAAAGTTACGTGCATTTGAAAAGTATGAAAAATGAGATGTCCCGCGATGGCATTTTCTTCATCGTCGCGCCGAGATGGCATGTTGTTCCTTTCAGCCGTCGATTTATACATTAATTAAATACAAATAAGCGGTAAATATTGATTCCACAATACATTAACTTTCTAATAAATGTTAATTATTTTTGAAAAAATGTAAAATTAATTAAAAAACATTGAATATGCAAAAACACCGTAGTGAGTGACTAGCACCCCCATATTTACAATTTAGGTATGGCATAATATTTTATTTTGAACATGAAATTCTACAAGAGCTGCTGAAAATCTTAGTTTATGCACTTTAAAATACGAACAAAATTATTTTTTATGGTTTTCAACTCAGTGGACACATACTGGTGACGATGGTCATTCACTGGTGCATTGTTGACCCTATTCAGTTATATAAATAACACAGGCATATTGTGTTTTATAATATTAGTTATAATATTATTATCCATAGAATGTAGTGGATTTTTCTTTCTGGACATTTTTTACGAAATTTCAGATCACTTAAAGTTCGGGCGCACGAAATTGTGAGAACCGCTTTTTCCCCGAACTGGCACCGTCATTCGTCAGTCTGAATTTTGCTGTCGCGATGCCGCCGAGTCGCGAGCAGCAACCTTCACGCCTATGGCTGGGATGCTACCACCGGCCATGTTTGTTGAAATAATTTCTGACCCCGTGGTCTCTTCTGCCTGCTGCTGCTGGTGCTGCGGATAGATACCTGGCGCTGGTGGCGATCCGATCAAGACCCGATGTGTACTTCACATCGCTGTTGTTTCCTCCCTCTCCCGCCCTCCCCCTGCTCCCGTCGAGCTCAGGGAGAGACATAGAACGAACACACAAAGTAAAACGGAGCAACGAAGCTCAATCAGTGTATGTAGTGCGCATACGTGTGAGTGTTTTCTGCGGTTATGTCGCGGAACCTTTATTTTAACAGATGATTCCGCGCTCGTAGCGAGAGAGAACGCTCATATTAAGTATATAATATACGAAGACGCAGGCCCGTTCTTTCTATTAGTTTTAACGTGTAACATATATAGGAACTAGGAAGTGAGAAGAGTTCGCGAGGGCGAAGCAGCGCGAGAGAGTGTGTATATTTTGCCAGCGCGAAGAGAGACTAAAAAACAGAGGAAAAATGGGAGTACCAAAGTTTTTCAGATACATTAGTGAAAGGTACCCATGCCTCAGCGAGAAACTCAAGGAGTACCAGGTACCTAATGCACGATACTTTGACTTTAATTCTCACCTCGCAGCGCGCGCTTTAATCCGTTGACTATTGTGGGGACGTCCGAGTGCCCGATGGCATTCATCTTACTCGAATTTTCCGCGACTGACATCGCGTATCGTCCCTTTTTTCGAGCTAAACGATGTTTGCTCTTTGTCTCGTTGCAGACGTCCATGTACATGAAATATTTCATTGACGGTTTAGTCGTTCGTGATACGTTCATAATAATATAACCTATTGCGATGTATAGCTTATCAACACTCCATTAATCAAAGATGTACTTATGATTCTTTACAGCCAGTATTTATTGTTTCTTTTTCCGGAATATAATCAATATTTACCACTATCAACATATTTTTTGGAATTTTTTTACTTTTTGATTTGTGAACAAATTACTTTTTTTTATTAGCTTAAATTATTTGATAAGGCCTTATTTATGTTTTCTTTAAAGTTAAAGGATTTTATTTTTTGATTATTTTCAATGAAAACCTGATTAATTTTATTTACAGATTCCTGAGTTTGATAACTTATACTTAGATATGAATGGCATAATACACAACTGTTCTCATCCAAATGATGCTGATGTAGCATTTCGTATAACAGAAGAGACCATATTTAAAAACATATTTCATTATATAGAAATATTGTTTCGCATGATACAGCCCCAAAAGCTGTTTTTTATGGCTGTGGACGGTGTGGCACCACGTGCCAAAATAAATCAACAAAGAGGACGTCGTTTCAGATCCGCAAAAGAGGCTGAAGTACAAGAGTCCAAGGCTCGTGCCAAAGGCCAAGAAATTCCTAAAGAAGCAAGATTTGACTCTAACTGCATTACACCAGGAACAGTATTTATGGCAAAGCTTAATGAACAATTAAAATATTTTATTACATATAAAATATCTACCGATAAGTTATGGCAAAAATGTAAAATAATACTTAGTGGTTCAGAAGTAAGTAATTAAAAATGAGAAAATTTTATTGTTGAGCTTTGTCTTGTAAGTTAAAATTGTTTTTACTTTAGGTCCCTGGTGAGGGGGAACACAAAATAATGGACTACATTAGATATTTAAAATCCCAACCAGACTATGAGGGAAATACTCGTCATTGTTTATATGGTTTGGATGCAGATCTCATAATGTTAGGTTTATGTTCACATGAACCTCATTTTTCCTTACTTCGTGAAGAAGTTAAGTTTGGCAAAACTCAAAAGAAGATTTTAACTCCCGAGGAGACTAATTTTTGTCTTTTACACTTGTCTTTGATGAGGGAATATTTGGAGCATGAATTTTCTCCAGTCAAAGATAAATTAATGTTCAAGTTCGATATTGAAAAAATCATAGATGACTGGATTTTAATGGGTTTTTTAGTAGGGAATGATTTTATTCCTCATTTACCAAATTTGCACATAGAAAATAGTGCACTGCCAGTTTTATACAATGCATACATGGAAGTATTACCAACTTTAGGTGGTAAGTTTAATGAATTTTATTATTTCAAAATAAATGAGGTGTGCTTTTTTAAAAGCAGGTAATTCCATGTTTTTTTTTTTTTAATTAATTTTTATTAATTATAATTTCGAATACCGAAACAAAATGTTTAAATGAAAAAATATTGTTAATTGCTAAACTTCATTTCGACGCCCCTTAGGAAGACTAGGCTCGCTTTATGGTGTTATCACGAAGATTAGCACATTTCACAAAACTATAACGAAAACGCCGAAAGTTAGCATAAGTTACGATTTTGAAACGTGCTAGTCTTCGCCGCCAACGCTGAAATGGACTAGTGTTAGTGGAAAACTGAATCGTGCTAGTTTTCGTAAAGGGCATCGATTTAACCCATTAAAAAAAAATTAATTTTTATTAAATCTATTCAAAATTTTTGAAAGTAGAGTTATCCGAAAAAAACTCAAAAATTAATATTGTGTAAAGTAGAATTAATTTTTCTAATATAAATATTTTTCTCTGTAGGTTATATTAACGAAGCAGGAACTTTGAATCTTGAACGCTTTGAAAAATTTATGGGAAAACTTGCCGAATATGATTTAGAACAATTTGATGAAATTTATGCTGATCTAAAATATTTTGAAGCAAAAACGGGTAGACGACTTAATGAAAGTGAAAGAAACAGCAAAAGTTCTCCTGATGAGAATTCTACTCCTAAAAAAACAAATAAAGCTTTAGATGCCTTAATAATGGCTACTGAAACAGAGGTAAATTTTATTGAAGACATTTAATTTTGCTGTAGAATATCTTTTACAATTCTACATTCTTTTTTATATGCAGTTAGGAGGATCGGAAGATGACGAAGAAGATGAGGATTCTGATGAGGATGCGGACATGCAACTTGAATTTGTCCAACATAAACGCGATTATTACATGAATAAAATGGAATATGCGAACGTTGATGCGTAAGTAGTCACTGTTTGCTTTTACTATATTAATTTAAACAGTATTTTAAATTTAATTAATATTTCAGAGAAATTATGCGTTCTCAAGCAGAGGGTTATATTAGGGCAATACAGTGGAATCTTCATTATTATTATAATGGGTGTTGCAGTTGGTCATGGTATTACCCACATCACTATGCACCCTATATTTCAGACATAAAAAATTTTAAAGACTTGAAATTAGAATTTGACATGGGAACACCATTCTTGCCATTTCAACAATTATTAGCTGTTCTTCCTGCTGCCAGTAAAAGCTTACTGCCTACAGCATATCATGGACTTATGACTGAAGAAAACTCTCCTATAATTAAGTACTATCCTTTAGATTTTAAAACTGATTTAAATGGAAAGAAACAAGAATGGGAAGCAGTAGTTTTGATTCCACTTATTGATGAGATAAGTTTATTAAAAGGTGAATATCCTATCTATTATGTATTTTATGTAATTTACATTTTGATTCAATTTTTCAATTTAATTATCAAATTCACTGTTATATTAAATATTTTTATATTTTTATATTTAAAATTGTATACTATTTTTCACCAATTTATAATAAAAAATAAATTATTATTTTTAAAATTGTTAGCTATGGAGCCATGTAATTCAAAATTAACAGCAGATGAAAGAAAACGCAACCAACATGGACCAATGTCTATATATACATATACTGAAATTGATCAAGGATTTTATGAGGCTCCTGAATTCTTCCCAAATGTTCGAAGTTTTGCTAATGCACAATTAGTAAATAGAGAAGATATTCTCATACCACAAAATAAATTAGTTAAAGGCTTGTGTAAAGGAGTTAAGTTGAGTGTTTACTATCCAGGATTCCCTACATTACAACACATTCCACACACTTCTCACTTGGCAAAAGCAAAGGTATTTTTCAAATTTTTATTTTTCTATTTTCAAATATGTGTAATTATTCATTTAACTAACAAATGTCTAGTTCATGAAAATTATTTGCATAAATTTAGATGTATTTAATCAACATTCTTTTAAATGCCTTAAATAAAGACTGAATTGTACATGATAATGAATTTTTACAGGTAAAAGTATTTGAACAACCATCTAGACGAGAAAATATGATTCTCACACTATTGCCGAGAGAAACCCCACCTTTAGAAGAGTTAGCTAAAAAATGGCTGGGTAAAACTGTGTTTATTAGCTGGCCACATTTGGTTGAAGCTTTGGTAATAGGAGTATCAAATTCAAAAACTAAAATCAGTATCACGTATCCTCAACCAAAGCAAATAACAGATGGAAATATTAATTTCAATACTGACGCTGTTAGTGACGTCCTACTTGCTACTTGGAATATTCAAAAGAAATCAATTATAGAAACGTAAGAAATGCCATTATTTATATATTTGATTGAAATCACATTTTTGCATATATTGATGTACGGTAATTGTTTTAAATTTGAAAATTTATGTTTTACAGTTACCATACTCGGCTTGGGATAGACGTAGGAGAAATCGACATACTTGTACATGCGGCTCCGATGGTGGGTCGGCAGTACGTTTACAGTGCACAGGGTAAAATGACTCTTGAAAAACAATGGAATGATAATCCAATGGCGTTTGCGTACCAAGCTGTACTAAAAGACATAGCAGTTCACGACCCAAACTTCATTCAATTTACATCTATCACTGATGTATTTAAACCAAAAACTGTTTGTTTTATGTTGGGTCATCCGCATTATGGAGCCATGGGAGAGGTTTGAACCTGCTTAGTAATTAATAATATATTATTTAAAATTGGAGTGAACTTTTAATGAGAATGGAAAATTTTGATTACAGGTCGTTGAACCTGGGGTGGACATGAAAACAAGTAGAGTGAAAGTATCAATGCGTGTTTTGCCAGAACCGAACTTCCAAAGAGTACGGCAATTACAGGCGGAAACCAGACAAAAATATATGCCAGGCAATATAGCTGCGCAACGGTTAAGTATAAGCAGCCACCTTCTTAGTAGGATAACCGGAACTATTTTTGTTATAAATGGAAATGGTGCAGATCCTACGAATGCGAGTAAACATAACGTAGGCTTAAATCTGAAATTTAATAAGAAGAATGAAGAAGTACCGGGATTCACAAAGAAAGATAACAATGGCGTGTGGTTGTATAGTATAAAAGCCATAGATCTATTACGAAGTTATATGCAAAAGTTTCCCGAATTATTCGAGCGTTTAGAACAAAATCTTTTATCATCTGACATGTTTTTAAGAGAGGATTTATTTCCGGGATCAGGGTAAGGATGTATATATGTATAAAGCAATTATTACTTTTATCATTTTTATGCTAAGAATATTTAAGGGGATTCTACCGTTTATATAGGTCTAAAATATAATTTTTTTTAATGAATTATTTATATATTGCCTGGTGAGAAACGATATAGTATAATAGATAAGTATTTTAAGTAATGAAATTTTTTTAAGAACATTTCACTGCTTATAAAACAGATATCAACAGTTGACAACGATTCAATAAACCATTTGAATCTTTTTTGTTTTTACTCCGATTTTAATTTGAAAAAGTTCATTTTAATTTTTGTGAAATTTCATTACAAGGTAGGTACCTACCGTGGGCCGAATTAAAAAGTTTTTAAAACCTAGAAAGTTACCGGCAATTGTTTATCAAGTTTTGTACGAATCTAATATGAATTCTTGAAATTCAGTTGAACAACTAAATTATCTGTTTTATAAGTACTAAAAATTTGTCTATTAAGTACTTAAAATACTTGACTATTAGGTATATTATATTGTTTCTCACCATGCAATGTATAAACAATACATAAAAAAAAAATTATATTTTAGACCTCTCTAAACGGTAGAACCCACTTAAAACAAGGATAACATTTAATAAAATAATTATATTAAATATAGAATTCAAGTTCCAATATCTATTACTTTATGAGAAATCAAGAAATCTGAAAAATGTGTATTTTATTTCTCAATGAATATAATCCACAATTCAATTATTATAATAATTATAATTCAACTATTCCTACAAATCTTTAAATTTTAAATACTTTTTTCAGTTCAGAGGGAGTTGAAGCAACAGTCTCCTGGTTGAAAGAACAGCAAAAAGCATTAGGTACAACAACACGTGCCTGTGGTATTGAGGAACTCGAATCTGAGGTAGTACAGGCTATTGAAAAAGATATAGATGAGGCAAAAGAGGATAATGGCAAAACTGTTATTATGCAAGTAAAACCGCACCTATTGTACAAGCCTGGTCTGAATTCAGGCAGTGTTCCACCAGATCCAAAAGCTCAGCATAGGCTTTTTGATAGAATTATATGTGTTAGAGAGAGCTTTTCAGTGCCAGTTGGCTACAAAGGTACAATTATTGGTATCCAAAAGGGAGATACCGTGCAATCGAATATGTACGAAGCGTTATTTGACACGCCTTTTACAGGTACCGTTGATGTCTTAAAATATATACATATTTTCTAATTTTAACAGTAAATAAATTATATTAATAATTTTTATAATTCAAAATTAAAATTTATAGTTCTCCAAAAAGTCGATTTTTTCAAAACAACAATTTTGTAGTAAATAAGTTAAAGATATTATTTTTATACCTGTTTACTTATATATTTTACCAGTAATAGGTATTATTAATGAGCAGTTTTTGAAAATTTACTTTTTCACTTTATCATTGCCTACTATTTTAACGTATAAATACTATTTTAACGTATAAAACTATTTAACGTTAAAACTATTTTAACGTATAAATACTCATTCTTTATCTGTATATAATAAATAATTTTTTTATAAGTAAATACAGTTTTTGAAAATTATTTAATTCGTTTTAGGAGGACTCGTGTTACACGGCTGTTCGCCAAATCGTGGCTATAGATTAGCTCCAACAGACTTTATTAACATCAGTTACGGTCTCCAGATCGAGAATAAAAGTAGCAACAAAATTAACGTTCCAACTCTTAACTGGAGACAACAGCAGCAGCAACACCAGCCCTCTCCAAGCGCTATGCATATGCTAAATCAGCAACAGCAACAGAAGCAACCCATGCTTCCTTACCCCCAATTCCAGCCACCTGATCCAGCTGCTCTCAACAGTTTTTACCCAATGTTCACCAAAAATGGTCAAAATAACAAACGTTTGCCAAATCAAGCACAACAACCAGGGAAGAACAAGGGTGGTTTCAATGACTCCCCGACTCACGGAAGAAAGCAAACCGAACTACAACAAAAACAGCAATTACCATTCCCAATGGTACCGACAGTTTTGCAAAGGCAGGCGGATGCTGGCAAAAAGCAGCAGCCATTAGCGCTTAACCTTGGGCAACAAGGATCACCTCAACAAGTTCCATCAGAATTCCAAGCTCTTTGGAACGAGCTACATAAAATACAGGTTCGTCAATTAATAGAATAACCACCCAACAAATACTTTTTTATCAATTTTATGGTGATTCCGCAAGTGCGAAAAATGTTCTATCAAAATGTTTTATGGAACAATATAATTTTCTACTGTTATTTAAAAAATTTCGTAAACAATACATAACTACATAACTACATAACTACAGTAGTTATGTCTTTTCTTGCCTAGCGGCCCGAAAGTACCACTTTTGTTCCCGGTGCCCGATCGCGAAGGTTGTATTTTAAATTGTTCTATAAAACAATTTTCAGATAATTGAAAAACAGAATGTTAATATCAATCTTATATTGTTGTAGCCAAAACCCACAGAGTCACCGAAAAAACATATTCCGACGCAACCAAACAAATCTAATCCCCAGCCAGTCACGGACTCGGTAAGTCTTAATTTTTTTAAATCATATTTTACGAGCTTTAATATTTTAAGGTCATCAATCAATCTTAGAAATAATTTTTGGGAAAACTGACAGATGAATGCAGTAGATATTATATGGGAAATTTCTCAAACTATCAGTAACATAAATGTTTAGTATAGTTAACTTTTTTAATGATAAAGTGAAATATTCAAAAATGTAAATCAAATTCGGGAAGAAAATCGCTCTCGGACATACTCTATACAAATATTTGTATAGTTGTTCTATTTGATATTTAGTCATTATTACTCAATCAATATAATGATAATAATAAATTTGTTATTGTTTTTTACGCAATCAGTCATGGAAAAATCAAGCTTGGGTAAATAATAAAAATCAACAAATGGCATGTTGTAACCTTATTAGAATAGAAGTATATTTATTTTCATACTTTTGACAATGATTGTTTTTTACCCTTGTTACAATTATAATTTTGCTATTTTTATAAGTTTTTATTTTGAAATTATACAAAAATTAAATATCTCAAATTGTGTAAATCGAAAAAAACGTAAACTTTATTGTCACTCTGTATGCAAAGAAAAATGCACTTTACGTAATCCTTAATGTAGTTGGATATCTACCCATTATTTTTCTACGAATCATCCTACCAGTACAAGTGAAAATTATTTTGTAGTAGTTCTAATAAGATATTCTCTTAGTTGCTATATATTAAAAATTAGATGTTTGCACGCACTTTTAGAAAAAAGAAATCTTTAGTTGTTTTTCACGTTTTCTTGTTAAGAACCTATAAATAAAATATTTATGATTTAACGAGAAAAAAAATATTAATTCAAACTCGCAGCCCCAGGACCCGAGTGCGTTTTTGAAAGCAATGTTGAAAATATCCGACGAAAGTACACAAAGCAACAAACCGTCCTCGTCAACTGCGGCGCCACCGGCAAATAAGCCTTTGGCGTTTCCGCAAACGCCGAAGGTGACTGATACTCCACCCCTGGTGCAACAATTGTTCGATGTATGTCGCAAACTTGATTTTGAACGCTTTTATATACTATTATAGTAGTAGTAGTAGTCCGTAGTTTATCTTTGATTACGCTCTTGCAGCCATCTGTATAGAAACCATTAGTATTTTTTTTATTTATTTATTTTTTGGCAAATTGAGATTCGGACATGCATTGAATAAAGTCCCGACTACTTGGTTTCTACTTTTAATCCAACATATCAGTTTTTGAAATTCTCTTAGAAATAAAAGATGATACTGTAAAATTCACCATATTCAATAAGTACAGCATTTTTATTTCAGTATGGAAATTTCAGGCTTTCTATATTCATTTTATTGCTTTCTATTGATAGCCATTTATTGCGTACGTCATAAATCATTAATTAAGTCTAATTACAACGTATATTGCAGCACGCTAGACAAGCGGAAATGAAGAGCGGCAAGAACATTTGGTACTGCTCTCAACTACTCTCGTATTATCAGTTACTCGGCACTGGCTTCCCACGTTACAATTACTGCACAAACAAGGACAATCTTGTGTGTGCCCAGATCACACTGCCCGACATGAGGACCTTCTGCGGCGAATTTTTCTCTACGCATGCTGAGGCTGCGGAAAACACTGCTAAGAAAGTTTACGAGGTAATTATTATTATTATTTTCTTTCCCTAGTCGAATACTCGATCGATTGGTTTGCAAAGCTGTTAACATTACTTTTACTAAACAAATCTCGTTATTGCACTTACATTAATAATTTCTGACATTACAGGAATTAAAATTGGACAAAGTACCACCAGGTGCGACCATGCGAGCTAACCCTCCGCGTGTTCCTCCGCAGCAGTGGTTCAACGCCCGCATGACGCCCACTGCCACGGCAAAGGTAAAACCCATATTACCAGCCGGCTTCCCGCAGGTGCCGCTCATGCAGATTCCAATGCCGAAATGGAGTCCAATGGTTCAGCAGCAGAACCCGAATTTCGGCAATCCGACTGCTCCGTCCATTCAAAGCAACAATCAGAATAAGCCGTCGAACCAGCTACAGCAACATGGTCGATTCCCTCAAGTACCGATGGGTACTAACACGGATAACAGGCATAATAGGCAAGAGTTGCCGAAGAAGCCCACGCCGTTTGTGCCACTTCAGGCACAAAAGAAAACGAGAAATCCGCCCAACAAACAATCCAACAACGAAGAAAACAGGCAGCAGCAGCAGTCACAACAGCAGCATAATAAGCACCAGCAGCAGCAGCAACAGCAGCAACAGCAGAATAAACAACAGCAGCAGAGTAGACCACAGCAACATCAAAATAAGCAGGCACAACAACAGCAGAACAAGCAGTATCAACAGCAAAATAAACAGCAGCCGTTGCAGCAGCAGATCAAAATGTATCAACAACAGATAAAGCAGCAGTTACAAAATGAAAAAAGAGAGGCTAATGAAAATAAAGTGGAGCAAAAATCGAAAGAAAATGTTCCCAAGGTTTGTAATTATTATATTTTATTATTTTGTTGTAGCTTATATAGAATTACAAACTTACCCACCTTTCCGTGTTTTGCGTTTTTGTGTGGTTTATAACTCCATTTGCTTTTCTGTAACTCATTATCAAGAGAGAATAATAGTGATAATTAAAAACAATTTGAAAACGAATTAATAGAAAATTCAGTGAAGTATTTTGAAAACGGTTTCTAACTCCCTTTAAAATTACAACTTTTTTAACGATGTAGTATAATATTTAAAAATATTATAAAAACATGACTTCGTTGCGTTCGATTGTGAAATACTCTATTCTTTTGCAAAGTTTCCAATAAGTATTTTAAATATCTATGAAAGTGTCATTGAAACAAAATTTGTAAATTTAATTATTCCAAAACTTTTTTCTACTGCTATTCCTAAATGTTTTGGAATGCTGACTATGTAGAAGAGTAGAGTATATAATGATTGAAGAGCAATAAATTCATGATTTTATAATTTTTTAAAATATGTTTTTCATGTTGACAAAAACCTGTGTAATTAATTCAATCTGCAACAATCAAGTATAATCAATTATTGTGTTCCCTTAATGTGGTACCTAATGTCCTATTCAGTACATAGTAATATTTTATTGGTTGCAGGAAACGAAACAAGAAAAGATCAATACCAATAATAAGCCTGGGGAATCTATTAATCAGAATAATCAAACGCAAAATGCACAAAAGCCTCAAAGGACTGTAAAACCAAGACGGTCCAGAGTGGCAGCTAAATTTCAGTCTGATCCATTAGCTAATGGAGGAGATCGACAATGAGTCGATTAATTGTAATTGACAAAAAAAAAACTCGTAATGTGTGTACCGTAAGAAAAATATTTCCTACATACAAAAGTGATAATGCATAGAGGAACAACCTCTTTCTTAATTTGACGAGTATATTTATTTGTTATTGCTTTAGTTTTATAGAATCGAAATAATTGTAAAGTAGATTTTTTTATTACGACACAACTGAGATTAATTAAAATAGAAAATACGTTTTCTCGATTCATACTCTAAGATTTAAAAAAAAAATAATAATAATAAAGTGAGAAACAAAATGAGTTTTATTTTTGTAAAAAATGATCTATTCAAAGTATTGTAAATCATTCAGTGCTTTTTATACAGATAATGTGGAAGCGATCGTTTGTACAGCACTAATTCGATTATAAAGTTGAATAATTTTAGTCCTCTGTAAAAATTTGTTTCTCATGAATCATTCTTCTGCATTATGAGATACTATACAATCTACAATGCAAGTGATTTTATGAAAAGCTACCGATTTTCATGGCAGAATGTTTATACGATACACTCATCAATTTTTATTTTATATATATATATATAGAATTTTTAGTTTGTTTCGAGACAAAATATTTTTTGCCACTATTGGTGAGAGTCGTCAAGACTTTGTAAGATTTTGGAATTACGATTAAGGGAGATGACAAAAATGAATACAATAAATTGCTTCTGTAAATTGCAAAATACATTTCTTAGATATAAATAAATAATTAAAAAATACATGTAGTTCTATATTTGCCAACGGCAATGTAAACCTAACAGAACAACTGACAAATCAGTCTCTGTATTAACATTACTTTTTAACTTATATTCTAGAATTATTTCAAAATGACGGTCATTGTGTAAATCTTGAATGGTTTTGGAAATAATTAATTATGAATTCAATCTTACATTTATTAGTGCCTAATTCGCGTATACCTCATCAAAGCAAAAGGTTCCTGAAGTATCGAGTTAATTTTTTTTTTCAGGAATGTTAGCAAAGTTTAACGTTTGTAAAATCAAATATAACTTTATTAAATGAATCAAAAGATTCCTTAAGCGGCTTTTGAAGAAGGCCAATCTTTCAACGAATAAAACTTGGTGGTTTGCTAGAGAAAAGTTGTCAAAAAGATGACAATAAAGCTACTTGTATCAAAATATACAATTTTAAAATGTTCAATTAAAAAGATGCAGCAAATTCAACATAATCTATAATACATGAAATGTACACGCACTCGCGACTTACATTCTTCTAGCAAAGTATATAGAAGCGTTTATTTAAAATCGGCTTGGTTTTTCCTCTCTTCAAACTGCATTGTCTCAAAAGTATATTGCCAGGTAGCTCTTCATTCTCGCTTCTTCGTTTAATATATCTTACTATGTACAAATCGTTGGTCTGGTGGGGCGCGGCAGACCTTCACAAGCCTACGACCGTCGCCTGTCGGCACTTCAGACTGAAATCCTTGAGCTTATCACAGAGCCGGCGCTTGTTGATGCGCTCGCGCAGCACATTGCGCGTAAAGTCCTCCTTCTGCTCGTCGGTCGCCACCGGTGCCGTACTGTCCGCCAGGGCTAGCCGAAGCCACTGCGCCGTCCATTCGAAGCAGGTCTTGTTCAAGGCTAGCAGTACCTCCGCGTGCGGCTCCAAGTTGTTTCGTGGTGTGCTTCCTCCTGGAAAGTTTTCATAATGAGCATATCTCATGGTCTGGTAAGGTAGCAATGTAAAACATTAATGTAAAACAGTTATCGGGAATTACTTACCTACGCATTGTAGAATAACACAGACTAATTCTTGGCCGATTGGTTGAATGAAAGTCTGCAAATGTGGACTCTGAGTTATAGCGTGGGTTAAAAAACTTCCAGCAGCTCTTACTGTGGCTGTTTCTGGTAAAGTCAAACAAGTTATACCTAAAAAAAATATTAACGTTAACTTTACATTTTAGTATTCAAAATATTTCAAATGCCATAAAACTTGAATTTACATTTAAGAGAGATTTTTGTTTGATATTCATTCTTTTGTTGGTTATATTCATTACCTCTATAATTTGAAATATGTTTGTTATTTTAAATTTTTTCAAATAGATTTTGAAAGTTCTGTTAAAACAGCTCATATTGCAGGGCTAAAAATTCAACACATTTTTAAAAATACAATTTTTATTTTCGTATACAAAGTATAAAAGTTATGTATTGTCTAGTATGTTACATAAATTGTACTTTTTACAGTTAATCATGCATTTGTATTACTATAGGAGATATTTATTGTTTAAAAATGTATTATTCAACTATTCATTTCGTAGTTATTTGTTTGTAAATGTAGTTTATAGACTTTGATTGTTTAGCTATTCTCGGTTCTGATGTCTTTGAGTTGTCCCATCATTTTTTGCTCATTTTTCTTTAATAGGCTAAATTTTTTTTTCAAATTATCAATAACGGCCAGATTATTGAGAAGAATATTATTATAAAATGCTTTTATTTCTTTATAAGAGTCCTCGTGCTCTTTAATCAACGTATTAAGATGCTCATTTTTTCTTTCCTCAACTTCCGCGATTTCAATATTATGTTTTAGAGAAAATTGTTTGCGATAAGCCATTATTTTATCATCATACTTATTTTGTATGTCTAGGCAATCTTGTTTAAATTCGTCTTTTATGTTTTCCAAAATTTTTCTATGTGACAACTTTAGCGCATGATTCTGGTCTAAACTAGCTAAATAAGACTCGTTCTCTATTTTTAGGTTCTTATTATTGTTATTCAAAATTTCAGTTTTCTTTCGGAGAAACTGATTTTGAAACTTTTTCAAAGCCACTATATGCTCAATGTTAATGTTGGAAGTTTCCGTTTGATACGTATGGACAAGGTGCGTCAATTTCTTTCGGTTCGCCAAAGTTTCGTATTCGAACTTTTTAGAAAAATCTTGCGCTTCCTTTTTCAAAACACGATTCACTGTTCGGCATTCTTGCAATTGTTCTTTCGAAATATCCCAGAACGTTTGAATGTTATCTCGTTCGATTTGAAAGTAATTTCTTTCCTCTCGTTCACGATCCATTTCTTCCAATAACTTTGCCGAGTAAACTTCTAGTTGTTCTTTAGTCATTTTGGAAATTTCAACGTTTTGCGTATTTGACGCACCGGCTCCCGCTTTGTTCGGCATTTTAATATACTGTTTTGTACACCTTTTTTTTGAAACGCGAAAGTGGAAATTGATTGTCCGAATGCTACTTAGACACTTAAAAGCTCTGATACCTACAACTAATTTATCGATTTGTTTTCTGGCTGGATACGCGCTGAAGTTGCTTGGTTACTAAATCAACAAGTTATAGAGGAGACAAAACGGCGTTTTGAATTTCATAATAAGAAATGGAATAAAATAAATGTTAGAATGGACACTAAGACCCGACGATTTGAGAAAAGCAAAATATATTTTATACTTTATTTACTTTTCAAATTATCGCTTATATCTACTGTTGATAATATACTCAATAGTCGATAAATTATTAAATAATTAGTAAAGTAGGATTATGAAATTATCATTTTATAATTATATGTATACCTACAGAAATAAGTAGTTGTTTTAGAGGTACTTAAAATTACGAGTGATTATCAATTTACACTAATATGCGTTAGATTTACGGGACGGTATTGATAAAATTACAAAATCAAGTGACTTGAACTCCACAAAGAAAATTTCTCATCATTTATAGCAATTTAATTTAAAATAAAATCATAGACAACTTACCGCAACGTAACATATCAGGCACTTGATCGGGTATCTGCAGCAGCAGCCTCGCGTTTTTCTTACAAATTTGCGCGAGCAGGGACAGATAGGCCTCAAGCAGCTCCGATAAGTCGGACAGATCGCCGCCGACCTGACGGCAGGCAGCAACACCGCGCAGTGTCAGATCGCTTATCTCACCAAAAATCGGGCCAATCGTGTTGTTGGGATCCCTGCCGAATAGCAACACCAGTTGTTTCAGGAAAGACAGAGCCGCTGGGTGAGGCCGAATTCTGTATGAGGCGCTGAGGATCGTTAGCAGAGGCTTCACCTTGCACTCCGGATCCGACAGTGAGGATAGGGACTTTTGCGCGCAGTGGTGCATGGCATCTAGCGTCATGTCGTCCACACTCCACTCGGGATGGCTCACGATCTAGATAACCAAGGTTCGTTTGATTGTTTGGTAAAATTTCATAGTTTTTCTACAGTTTCGAATGAATCTTAAAAATCCTAAAAATTGGGAAAACTTTTTCCAGACGTAACATACCCCTTCGAAAATTGGCACAAGTGCTTCTAGAACTGCGTTCCCGACCGAACTCTCCAGTGTCATGAAGAAAGTAGTAATCATTTTCAGTTGATTAGCCACATCTATTCGCGACTCGTTCACGGGCAACTGAAGTAGCTCCCTCAGCCTAATGACGCATAAGCCGAGCGTTGACTCAAGATGTGACATCTGCTCCTCGGGCGTCTTCAGAGAGTTGAGCAGCTTGCCCGCTGCGTACATGAGTCGCAAACCCTCGCCTCCGCCAGGAGTGACGTTGGGTAGAGTGCGGCCTATTGTTTCGAGGATCGAAGGTGCGAGCGGTGCGAGATGCTGATCGCACTCACGCGCTATATCCTTTAGGGCCATACTCGCGGCAGGCGCGGTTACCGGACTTTGGGTCAGGCCCATCACAACCAACTGCAGCGCTCGTTCCAACCATGGATCAGGATGCTGGTCTATCCATTCTGCGTAATCACCCATCGCCGAACATGCGCAACACAGTACCTAATATACAAAGAATTCGAAATTAATTTTCCTATGCTACTGCTGAAAATCAATGATTTATTAAGGATTCTTACTTCTCTCGGGTACATGTGATAAGGTATATGCGTAAGTACAAGATCCATTATTGCTGCTACGTAATGGCTTACTTCTTCAACATTTAAACTATCACATAAAGCTTTGAATGCATGAATAGACGATTCGACTTCTGTCCATTTTGAAACATCGTCATGCGATTGACTTAATCGTTGACCAAGTAATATTAATAAGTCTTGACGTAAAACATTATAACAGTAAAACAAAGTATCTGCAGCATCTTGTCTGTTAATAAAATGCGATTATAAGATTAGCTTTGCGAATTAAAAAATGGTTATGACCTTTGGAAATATTATTAAAAATTATACCTATAACATCTGAGCAACTCACGCTCTTCGGCTGTACCAGCTTCACTGGGCGACGCGGGTAAGGTTGCTTTTCTCAAGAGAGCTTGCGCTAACCTTGCATAGATGGGTTTTAGTGCAAAAATGGCCTGTTCGTCAAAAGGCGGATCCAACGTGGTTATATCATCTTGCAGAGCGTACCAAAATCCGTAAGGTATACAGCTCCATCTCTCATCCACGGGGTATCTGCCCGGTTGTTCCGAACACTCGAGCAAAAACTCAATCAGTTGTTGCGCCGCCCACTTCTGCTCTTCGTTGTTGTTGTCGTTGGCGGACAGGGCCAGAAGAATGTTTCGACTGTGCGCCTCACCAAAGGCCGTTAGAAGCTCGTAGTAATGTTTGGCACCATGCTCCTTCACCATGCAAATTAGGCTCTTGGCCCACTCCCAGAAAAGTTGAGGCCGATGGTAAAGCTCTGTATTCCTAATTGCCATTGTTAGGCATTCCTGGACCATTTCCCAGCCTTTTGTATTATCATCATCCATATCCTTATCTCTTGAAAAAGAAATATAATTTTTTTTTTCATTTCAACAGTATAATTCATGATATTTTTGAAATAATCCATCTTTGTCTTAGAAATTATAAAATAAAGATATAAAGTATAGTATTCAATGCAGTAGTCACCTGGTTGGTAAGTAACGAGCAGCTGCTACCAGCAAATGAGGATATATTGGTGCAATAGTATCCAATGGTAATTGACTAAGTTTCGACCAAGAAAGGGTACATTCTATACTTGAGAGATATAAGGCATTATTGTTCCTATCATTTGTTTGGCTACAAGATGAGAAAATTTGTTGCAGAAGCCATGTTACTTTGCACCAATTGTAGACCATACTGTCTGTCAGTTTCAAATTTTTTACATTTACATTTTGTTTTTTGCCAAACTGAAAACAAGAATTTAACTATTAATTGTTAAAATGATATTACACATTAATTTAAAAAAAAAGTTAATTATGTGAATTACATCTATAAGACTATTTACTTCTCTTGGTATTGCTTCTAATACTTGCAAAAGCAAACTCACAGTTGCTGCTGAATTGTATGGTAAAATTTCCATTATTTCTTCTACTATGCATTTTTCTCTTTCTTCTTGAGACATACTATAATTAACCATAAAAGCAGCAAACTATAATGTGGAATTACATTAGTTTTTATGGAAGCTTTTTCAAAATTCAATAATTTAATAGTAGATATTTACCGCTTGACACAGCCTTGTTAATACAAGTTTGGAAGTTCCAGGGCATTTTAAAAGTTCTATTATACGAGTTTGTAAACCTAAGTATTCTGATTTTGGCACATCCTCCCATTGCTTTGATATTTTTACATGCAGTGTACTTGCACCAAAAAATTGCACTTCTCCTGACTGTCAATAAATAAATTTGGTATTTAATTTCAAAAGTATTAAATAACCGATGTCTTTTGTTTACATACAAAAGGACAAAAGAATTAAACTATTTATATATACACCATAAAGGTACTTGAATCTAACATATTGCAAATAGAACCAAAATTCAATTAGTCAAAGGTTAAATAATGCCCTTGAAAGATTAATAAAATAGAATTAAAAGTTAAAATTGATGTAAATATTTATTGTATGATTTAAAATAAATTAGTAACAGAGGTGATTTTATGGATACAACTCAAAATTGTTACCTTTGATGAGTCCAATAATTGCCATAAAAAGGTCCAAGCTTCCGGCGATGCCTGGGCCTGTAGAAGCCAAGAGTGAGCATCATTGTCACCAGAGGCATAAAATCTTTTTACTGCATTTTCAACAGTTGTTGCATGATCCATTACCCACTGTTCTTTTAAACTGCTTAGAGCTAATTATTGCTTTGCTTTATTTAATAGTTGATTCTGAAAAAGGAGAAACATTGTTAACTGTCCTCTGTTGAACATTTGAAGCATACCAGCTTTTTTTTAATCAACAATGAAAGGATTAATACTCTAAGTAGCAGCTAGATGATAAATATTACCCAAGATTAAGCTAATTTTATAAAGCATTTGTAAAACATATCTTCTTATATACTACTACAAGGGCGAAAATATACTATACTCGTATATATCATCAGTAAAACTGCACAAGTGTACGGAGCATGAGATACGTGCACCGACAAAAAAGAGGGAGCGAGCGCTGCCTACTACTGAGCATGCGCACTCGTCGCACGGGCAAAAAAAAAACCGCTGCCAATATATCGACACTTTGCTTCCTCCAAATGTATTTATTGCTCCTGCACATTATTTTTTATCATTTATTAGCTGCCATTAATAATGTGTCAACAGAAAAGTACTTATGTTAAGATATAAATAATACAAAATAATCTATGTACCTGGAGCGCAA
>UXGD01003429.1:0-20503 GCA_900474315.1 Torymus auratus | reverse complement strand
GTTGGCAGGAGAGAGCTAGAGGGGGGGGGGCAAGTGAGTAGCAGCGATGCGAGAGCGAGGCTGACGCGAAATTAGCTGGGGAGAAAATAAAACGGTTAAGAGCGCGCAAGTGCCTCGTGCCTCTCCTTTGTCGCGCCTCTCGACAAATGGACTCCGACCCGGTTGAGAATTACTCATTGGAAGATTTGTTTGCTCACTCTCTATATCTCTACACCTACGTCTATATATAAGTCGTCTGCTTCGGCTGTTTATTTTCTTTTTATCGTGGAGAAGATGATGTACGTGATAAATCCCGTACAGAATACACAGAAGGGCTGAGAGGCCGCAGACGCTTTTACGAGATAAATGTGTGCCATGTTTTCGCAGTAATGAGGATACTGACATGCACATGTAGGCGCGCATAAGATGTTTTTCCAGCTTGGATGTAAATGCACGCACAAAAAGAGCGGTTGTGCATAATCAGCGAGCGCATAAATGGGTTAAGGACACCTGCAATCATAAAATTCCATCTCAAGCGAACGCGGCTCGGGAGAAAAAGTGTCAAGACGAAGACGAGCTTCGGAGGAGGGAGAATACCCTCAGAAATTACCTCCTGCGTCCCGCGCGGACCAAGTTCCCCGTTCCGCTGGCTCTCGGGAGAATGTTTCTCGGGTATCGTTGTCGCCTAGACGGTCCCGGCCATTTCCAGCTCGGCGCACAGCCAGGAGCGAGCTCCGCGCGAGTCAGTCGTAATCTCGCGGCGCTCGGCTGCGTTCGGATAGATATATATATATATATGAGAGACAGAGAAAGAGATAGAGAGAGAGAAAGTGGCTTGCAAACGAGGTAATTGGAGCATAAACTCGCCTTAAGGAGGTTGGTTACCGAAATAAAAAAAGATAAGATCATTCCAAAAATGTAATATGTTGTTCTTTGAATGATTTCCTATAAGTATGCAAAATTGCAGATCGTTTGTCAACTCGGTTTTGAAATTATTCAACTTATTCAAAGTTCATCTCTTATACATGGGTTCTTATGGAAGTACCTTGGTGAGACACAGAAGACGTAGGATGCGATTCTGTAAAAATGATAAGAATAATCTATAAAACCACTGGCAATACAGAAAATACACAGAAGAATGTTTGTACGAAATTTGAACGCGATAAACAATGTCGATTCCGAGTACTGCGGTAGATCGCAAACACACGATCGAGTTCGTTGGCTGCGGGTGCGACGGGAACCCCCTCCCCACACCCCGCGAGCTGTGAGCTACCCACGCAACCTCCTTAAGCCCGCGTACGGAAGAGAGAAGAAAGTCTCTCTCGGTCTCTTCATTTCCCGAGCCATCCCCCGACGAGTGTCGCACCGCCGCGTCGTCGTGCGGCTTACAAGGACAACTCTTTAGCAAATACTATTTATGCCCGGATCCTCCTTTCGTGTAATTCTGCTTTTTGTATATGGCGGGCCACGTGATTCAACCAAGTCCTTTTCCCGGTAAATACGCGCGCACCTTCTCCGCCAAAGGAACCGCCAGCACTCCCGCCAATGAGGCCGAGATATCAAAGCTATACCCAGGCACGCGCTTCTTTATCACGCTCGCGATCTCTTTCTTATTCGCTTACCCTTCTTTCGCTCTGTGTGTAACCAGTAGGTTACAACTCGATAGGTCCTTGATATTTTTTTTAATATCTTTAATCTACCTGGTTTTTCAATTTTTAGGCTCCCATAGATTAATTTTTCAGGAGCTCGAGCAAAGGCTGTCTCGGCAAGCTAGCTGATGTGTCATACCGCCCGATCTCCAATTCACTACCCAACTACTGTATTGGAAATTCGGACAAAGAGAAAATTTGCACCAGTATTCGGGCAACCGTAAAAAAAACACTATTACTGCTTAGACTGGAAGAAGAACAGAGCCCGTTGCATAGATACCATCCTGGATGGCATCGATGACGCCCAGAAACCATCCCCAGACTATTACCAGCTAAGCACCACCACGCTATCAGGCTGCGAATGGGATCCACTCTTACCGGTCATCTTCAGCATCATAATGGACCATCTTCTCCGTTCTTTCGCTCAAGAATGTAGCGCCATCTTTAATAACACCACCGTTCGAGAGATGGCCTACGCTGACGACCTAGTCCTACTCGCCGACTCACCAACCGGTCTTCAACAGCTACTCGAGTACACGGCGAGTTACCTCAAGAACTGTAGGCTGATGCTAAACAACACCAAGTAACACACGATGGCTATCTTTGGAGATTCGAATAGAAGGAAGACAGTGGTTGATGCTAGAACCACCTTCACCATCCAGGGCCAACCAGTACGAGCACTTAGTCGTGAGGAGTCCTGGGTCTACCTGGGAATCGAATTCTCAGCAAAAGACAGGCGCTCGCGCCCTGTGGCCAGTCAGCTGAGCATCCTCCTTCAACGCCTTACCCAAGCTCCACTCAAACCACAGCAGCGGATCTACACACTGAAGATCTATTATCACGTGGCCCTAGAGAGAATCACAATCAGCTAGCTTCAGCGAGCTTCAGCGAGTGGACAATACTGTTGGCGAAGGAGGTTGGCACAGGGCATTGCATCTGTGCGCTGGCTAGCACCCTTCCACCGGCGAGACCGCCTTCTCTAACTCGTACCAGATCGAAATGAAACAAGCATCACAGATCCTTATCGACCACGGAAGTTCTCCAATACAACAAACGGCTCACTGACGAAACAACCATTATCGCGGACGAAGAAAACTGCAAAAAGCCGTGGGCCGCTCTTCTCTACGGCCTGATAGAAGGACATACACTTAAGCACCCCGTTGAAGTTACCAACCAACACCAATGGGTAACGGACACACACACACAGACATTTCCTAGAAAACGCATATTTCGACTCAGGGAGCTCAGAAATATCGATAATCATCGAAATCTCGGGGTTGAAAAATTTTACCGTTACCAAGCTTTCTCTTTGAGAAAGCAAAAATGAACACGTTTTGCTTCCTTAAAGAGAAACCTTTGTAATGGGGAAAAAAAATTTTGAAACAAAAAATGTTTAAAAACATGTTTTAAGACTTTTGGCACAAAAATCCGTCGTTTTTGAGCAAACAAAATTTTCGTCTGTGTGTGATTTTTTCATTTTTAAATAAGTGTCGGTAGGTATTACTTTATATAATTAATTTTGTTTGAAAGGTCTTTTAAAAGTTAAATTATCTTTAGTCTGTCATTTGTTATTAAAGAAAATATGGTTTAAACTTTTTTAATTATTTTCTAAATAAATTTTTAATTTCTTGTCTTTTCTCTCTGAAATTTTAACCACTTATTACGCTAGTTGGAAGTAATATTTGGTTAAAATTTTAAGTGATTATCTTCATTTGTTTCCTAGAAAAAAATATTTTCGAAAAAAGTGCATTTTCTTTCGGACACGATAACAGAAATAAAAGTACTACTGACACGATCCAAGCTATATTTTTCATTTTCCATGTTTGCTATCAATGTTTTTTTCGTTCCTTTAATAAGCATTCATAAATGGAAAATCATTTTAATTAGACGAATGTTTACGTTTAAACTTTGCACTGAATTTTTTTATGCGAATACATTACTCAAATGTAACAAAAGTTAAAATTCATATAATAGTTAAAATTGTTGGCATTATTCATTGATGTAACTAGTTTTGTTGATGTGCGCAAAATTTAAATCATCTAATTTTAACTTAAATTCATATTTAGTACTGTTGAAAGTTGGACATTTAGCAGCAAATTATCTTTTATATCTAATTATTATATTATAATTTTTTAAAAACACTTACTTGTGTTAAATTAAAAAACAAATTAATACTTTTGCGAACCCGAGTAATTTTCATAGTATTTGTGCTCGTGGAATTTAGGAGGTCAGCTATGATGATATAAAGTGTTACGTGTGCATACTATGCACAACGTGACGAGGCGGATCGGGTTGCATTGAGCAACACGAGGACAACTCGAGGAAAGACGCGCACCGGCTTCGGTAGCTCAGTGGTCAGAGCGCTCGTCGCAAAAACTAAAGGTCCGGGGTTCCATTGCCCGCCGAGTCACGCCGTGCCGTTATTCATCGAGTCCTCCGCCATTTATTGCTTTAGTTGCGAGCTTTCACTCGTAACAAAAGAATGAAATTATTTTATACTAACAAATTTCATTTTCATGCAACCCAAAGTAGTGAAACTAAAATTTCTATATTAATAGTTGGAAAAAATATAAAAAATATGAAGGAATATTCGTATCGATAGTTAAAAGTCAATTGGATTATTGCCTAATTTATGTATATAGACTAATCTCGTGCAAGCGTCGCCATCTCAATTTTCCAGACAAACATCGATTGTCAGTGGAATTCCTCGAGGCGACGTGTCTTTGTGTATATGCATCATTATAGATGCACGAGGCCCAACTAATATTCGCATCTGTTTGGCCCGGGGCGAACGCAGTGGCGGTATTATGCAGCGGCATTGTACCTCGCAAGACGCGGTGAGCCATAGGTTTTTTTTCTGTCCGCAGCAGTCCCGCGCACAATGAAGGGATTTTAACGCACCTCCGCATGCGCTGAGTGGGCTCGCAGGTATATATACGCGAGAGAAAGAACAAGAAAAGCGGCTTGAATTTTCTCCTGCCCTCATTAAAGAAAATGATAACAAGCAGCATTACCTTGGCCCCGTTAGCTCATACCAGTTCAGCTTTCTCTTCTTCTCTTTTGCCCTCCCTCCCCCCTCTTCATCTCGAATCGTACCCCCAGTGTTACGCTCCGCTTCTCTGGTACTCGCACAAGAGGTTCCGGGTGAGGTAAGATCGTTCCTGCTAAGGAGCTTACCTCTTGTCCCGCATTTCATTCGCTTGATTGCAATAAACGATGATCGGGTTAATGCCATTATTTGCGCATTACCTCGTTACCGACTTTTGCGGGAAAAAGCTTCTTCACCAATTTCATTTTCTTTAATTCAAAAGCATTACATAATTACATACTAGCCGAGATTTTGCGTATAATAAGAGACGATCTTTCGAAAGCTTGTTTATTAAAATGTTCGAGATATGAATATGAAAAAACGAGGAGAAAGATAAATTATTAAGTCAAGCAGCAATATCAATGTATACTGAAATGAGCGAAAAGAGATTGGCAGGAGAAAAAGTTAGCCGGCGAAGCTTTAAACTGAAATTCCGCCCTCGCGGGCATCTGTTCTTCGGCGGCGCAGCTCTTTTCTTTCGTTTTGTTAATTTATCATCAAGTCCAGTAATTATCCAACGGTTTGACGGACGAGATTTTTTGCAGCACGACTCAACGACGCTGGGGCGACGAGGACGATGACGACTAGGTAGTTTGCCCCGGCGTCGTCGCAAAGAGCGAAATAGACGAGTGGAAGAATGAGAAGACGCTTGCCCGAGAAAGAGAGGGAGGCTGAGGGGACAGGGTGGGAAAAAGCCATTCTTACGCAATCTAAAAGTTTTAATGACGTCGCAGCTCAGAGATAGCCAATATTCACTTCGTTCCCTCACTTTTTCTACCGGGACGCTGGTTCGCTGCACCCCTCATTTCTGCCTCTCTTTTCCTTCCTCTTGCCCCCACTTTTTTCTCATCTACCATTTTTCCACTTCCTTTTTTCAATTTGCTAAACGAGCCAATGTTCTTCTTATTCAGTCACTTGTTTGACAATTACACGCGGGAATATCATACTTAGGTGCCGGGCTCGTTGACATAGATCTTTTCCCTTATTGTTGGAACAAGTTTTTTCGCTTAGTCATACTAAAATTAAAAATACATAAGTTTAAACTGAGCGGAAATGATAATGTCAATTTTAACTGTGCTCTATTTTCACAGACCTTAATTACACTTTCGATCTCCCGCAGACTTAATTTTGTTCGCTTAAGCAAGCATAATTATGCCTGCGATTTCTTTTAAATAACTTCTTTCCTTTTATTTCTCATGTTTTAATGATAAATCTGATTTTCTGTTTCAGGTGAGTATCTCCATCCAATAAATGCTTCAGAGCGAGCGATATTTCCGAGTCAGCGTAAGTCAACCCGATATTTTTTATAAGATTATGTAGGTGTGTAGGCGGCTCACGTTCGGTCCGGGACAATACTTATAGCCCCGGAGGTCCTTGGCCCTCTTCCTCCTCACCTCGCTCGCTCTCTCTCTCTCTCTCTCTTTCTCCCTCAGCAGCGTCGCAATATTTTATTAAGGCATCTAACGTATGGCTATATTAAATAAGAGGATCCGGGACACAGCGCCTGGCCGCCTCACAGCGGTAGTATAGCGGCAGCAGCAGCGCGGGCATTTTTAATTTCCTGAAAAGCCTCGGCAGTGCAGCGCCGCGGTGGTGCAGCGGCAGGCCAAGGGGATCATTTGTACAGGCAATTTCGTGAGTGCAGCGATTCGTTCAAGTACTCCTTCCTTTCGAGTTATATCGCTCGGTCGCTGCGCTCGCGGCTTATGGAAAACGAATTCGTGAAATTCTCGCCCCGCTCGGGAAGCCGAGTGACGCCCCACGAATCGGAAAATTCACTGAATTAGCCAAATTAATAATCCAGTTGAGGGCACAAAGAGGAAAGATAGCGTCCGACCTGCTGCCGGACCATCCAGAGAAGAGGGACGCCTATACCGAGTCGAAAGCTGCTAATATAGAAGTCCGTTCTCGCTATTGATTAAGCTGAAAAACTGCTTATTTTAAAATTCAGACGAATGAAGATAATGAATTAACCAAGTCTGTCGGATTTGGATATATTAAGTCTCTTTTTGCGTGAGTTATCATGGAGCAACTTAAATATTTTTCGTTTTGATGTCTCGGCAGTAAAACGGAAAGACTTGAGAAACTCGGTCAGCACTATACGCTTTCTGATTTCCAAAGGCTGGCTTTCATCCATCTAAAGAGTAATTTCCTATGATTTCTCGGGAGCTTTTTGTAAATATTTTTCTAGCGAATGCATGCTGCTTATTATATGTCTAGATTCACAAAAGAAAATACATTCGAAGTAGAATTAGTAGTAAGTATCGAAATAGCAGTAAAATGAATATTTTTGTCCAAGTATGATGTCACTCTGTTGTACGCGTATTAATATCGCAGAGGCAGCGCGCTGCGATATTGCGTACCGGCTTGGGATCCGAGCGCACAAACAGTTTGACGGGACATGCAGCCTGGTGCATAAATACGTCTTCATGTGGGAAGAAGTAAGAAGGAGTGCGACGTAGGGGCAGAGGCTCGGAGGTGCGCGCATCGGGGCGGAGGGAGTTGACGGGAAGGCGCGCATGTTCATTTCGGAGCTCGCGTAATCTCGCAGTCCCGTCAGCTACACACGGATTAATTCAGCGGCGGGAGGCAAGTTTGGCCCGAGCGCGCGGCAAGCCAAGGGCCCCAAGGTGCCGGAGACGAAGAAACTTAAATTACGCAGCCGGTCTCGCGCCGACGCGCCGACGCGTCGCGACGGCTGCCCGACTTCTCTCGATTATCGGTTATATCTTATCCGTGTAAGTCGCGCCAAAGAACATTTCAATTAAGGCGTATATCTATATAGCGCCACCCGCGCGAGCCTCCGGAGAGGCGGGAGCTGCCGGGCCGCGCTCGTAAAGCTTTCCCGAGCTTTTCCCAAGCAATTTCCTGCATGGAAACTTACAAAAGCTCCTCTAAGCGAGCTTTTAAGCTATAACTGCTTTTCGTCTCCGTACCCTCCTCCCACACTTTCCCTTCTGCACCGCGACCTTACCTTCTTTCTCTCCCCCGACACTGACGAAACTTTCATCCTTCTGGAGAGAGAGGGGGGGAGGTAATACCACACATGGATACAACTGACAAGCTTCGGTTTAAGTAACGCGATCTGATTGCGCGAACATAATTGCCATTTCATCAATTTTCATAATATTTCATCCGGATTTTCTTTCTCTTCTCGATATATTGCTTTAAATAATTCAATTCCCGATCCGTAATAATCACCTCGTTATTGAGATCGGAAAATTGGATTCTGCAATTCGCATCTCATTAATATTGTAGTGATACAGAGCTTTAGAGAGGCTAGGAGGAGGCTTCAATCAAGTAGTTCAGAGGTAATTCATCGGCAGGTAATGGCAGATAGGGCCGAAAGAGGTCACGCGCGAGTTGAAAATTCGCATCAGACGCAGGACGTACGTATTGTGCTCAAGTCACTCGATCGTCCGAAGCCGTTTCAATCGCGGCCGGCCGCTCGAGGCGGCTTAGTCCGTCCGTTCGAATGGGACTATTAAACTTATTGATCGAGCCGGATTTGGCCGGGAAGGGCGCTAATTCGTGGCTTATGTACGCCAACTAACCCTCGCGCGACAGGGATTAAGATACTCTGCCCCTCTCCCTCCCCCTCTCTCCGCGCGCACGCTACCGAATAATAAATGTAATTTTCTCTCGTCCCTACACGAAGGATGAAGCAATGCGCACTCATGAGTTTGCCCGCCTGTGGAGAGAAAGCCGCCCCCTCGCGTAATTGCTTTGCCATTCACTTCTGCCCGATTGAATGCATTTTATCAGGGCGCAAGTCCGCCCAAATATAGCGATCCTTCTTTCTTCTTAATTAAAAATACCGTCGAGATAATGTCGATGTCCTTTCCAAAGTTCGTAAGACACCAAAGTTACTGCAGTTGCGACACTTGAACTGTAATCTTAAATCTTGTTTTCCATTACTATGGATTTAACTTGAAGCTGCACTCAGCTTTGGTAGATTTAAGTCAACAGAGAAAACTATTTTTATCTGGCAAAGCCAAGAAAAACAGTAGATTATTAATTTAGCTCAAAAAAGTGTATGTTGCTGATACGCGGGGAGTAAATATATCTTTGATCAGCTTTAGTGGAAAGAATATAAGACGTTAAAGTTAGACGTCTTGAAATAACTCCCTTGAAACCTCCCGAAACTGGCGGATCGAAGATATTTATGTAACGCTTGTTGAGTGTCTTCTTTAATCACACAATACTTCTCAACTGGCAATTATTAAAACGGCAATTTTAATTAAATTTTTCACTCAAAAATAATGTATAAAGTATTTTCATTTTATTCAAGTTTAAATAAAGAAATAATATTGTAATTTTATCATTAGGAAGAGAATATAATAAATCCGTTTGGCGCATAGTTATATAAGTTTTTGGAGTTTAAAAAAAGTAATTATTTGTTATTAAGAATGACTGGCATGAAGAGTTTAATTAGGGGCACGAATGAGCATTATTAGTTGAAAGAGACACAGAGTGAGGCAAAGGTAAAGTGAATAGTCGGATAGGCTTGAGGCACAAAGCATCTCCATAGAAGCGGCTGAACTGGCTTGAAAGGTGGATTTAGGCAAAGCGCGCAGCCGAAGGGCTGGAGCAGGACGTTTGAGAGACGTATACGCGTGCGCCAGGCTAAGTATCTATACCTGCCGAAAGCTTGCATATAGAGAAGGAGGCGTAAGCGCCTTGATAACAGCATCCTAAACAGGAAGCTAGGACTAGGAGCGCCTAATGGTGAGCTTTCGCGCGCCCCTCCTTAGGTACAGCGACTACACTCCGCAGAGCTGCTGCCGCGCACTTACTCCGCTCTCGCTTTATACGCGCACACGCCATACGGGACCATAACCGAACGCTGTTATGGCTATGTTCTCATGTCAAACCACAACCTAACGACCTTGCCGGGGTTAATGGCGGCTCGGTCTTCCCATTGCCGCAACGACGAGCTGATAAATTGCCGTTAATGAAGCAGCCAACGCGCGCGCATCTATAAACTTTCGCCACCTCAGATTTCCCTGTATCTTAGCCGGCCGAGATAACATTTGCCTAAATGCTCTGCGAGCAATCGAACGCGATTCAGCTGAGATTTCCTGTGCCTGACTATTAAAAGTGCTCTTAAAAAGGAACGTCAAATTACTTAATTAATTCTCAGCGTTCTTTCAAAAGGTCCCATTAAAATTAATTAAATCACTAGTTGGCGGCGGCCTTAACCCATTGTTTCTTCGCAGTCTAGGCTGTAGAAAATTGAAAAAAAATATATAAAAGACGGAAAAGGTTTAAAGTAATGTCACGCAGAAGTTAATTAAAATGTTCAATAAGAGATTCCCCCTTTCAGCGAAACTAATTAATCCGAGTAGTCGTGGCAAGGCTTCCAAGGCAATGAGCACAATATTAAAAGCATTGGCACCGCTGAATGGATTTTTTCCCTCGCAAATCCTCCCGATAGCATCTAGGGGAACGGATGCGAAAACAATAAATGTAAATTCAATGGTTCATTGTGCGTCTGCGGGGCTGGCGTCCTCTTTGAAGGAGCTCTCTCTCTCTCTCTCTCTCTCAGCCCTTTCTCACAGCGAGTCTCTTTCTCCGCACTGCGTGGGCTCGCACGGGGCCAACGGAAATATTCATTTTTCCGCGTGACAATGGCTGGGCGGAAGGATTCACGGGCTGCGATTAGAAGAAAAAGCAGCGCGGTCCAGTAGGGGGTGGTCAGCTGCGAGAAAAAGGCCGAGTGGAAAAAGCATTGCGCGCCAGGCGACCTAAGTGATTGCCGGAAGTGAGAGCGGCGGACGAGTAAACGCTTTATCGCGCGACTAACGAGGCATTCCTCTCGTATTTCCTCCCACTTTCTTCCGCTCTCGCACTCGGCCGTGTCCGCCTCAATGGAAACGGGATCACGCGGGCGGGAGCCGCAGAGGGAGTCCAGAGAGAAAAGGGCCCACCCCCGAATAAATCCTCTTTTTACGACAGAGATTTATGAAAGTCATTTTCCCTCGCGCACTCCTGCGTGTAACGCGCGCCATATAAACCCAGAGGCATTGTCTTCTTTCCTTTCGCCCTCTCTCTGCCTCTCTTCTTCGCTTTGTCGCGCACTGACTCGACACCTTTATACGGCCTCCTCCCCCCTTTCCTTCCCGGCCGCTTATCGCGCTCGGCTAGTTTATTCCTTTTCGCGTATAATTATATTTGTTTTTCGCCTCTCCTTCCTTTACGATCTGGCCTGCCGCCGAAGGGCATACTTATGCCGCTTATGCATACTTCATCAGCAATAGTCGCTCCGTACTTTTCGCGCGCTGCACCGGACAAAGGCCCATTATTATTAGCCCACGGCAAGCCTTAGCCCCGCCGACTTTTCGCCCCTCCCGTTCTTGCGAGAGAGCCTTATTCTTCCAGGGGCAAGATTTCGCGGCGGCAGCTCGTAAAGCCTTGGGGGTGGCCGCGGCGGCGCGCTAAATGAAGTAATTAGGATGCAGAGAAGGGCGGGACGATTCGGGCGCACAGCCGGCGAGTAGCGGCGCTAAATCAAAAGCCGGGCCATCCGAGGGAATCTCGCCACGTCGCCTACATGCTAATGGCCGGGCCGAGTACGAGCCTTTTCTGGAAAGCGGCCCGCCATCCGTCTCGAGCCCCGCGAGGCGCAGCCCGCCCAACGCTTGTCGCTCGCGAGAAAAATCATTGCCGCTTCTTGGCCATCGCGCGCTCATTTCCTTCTCCACCTTTTTTGCTCCTCCCCGGCCGCGCCGACACGGCCAGAGCGAGAGAGGGAGAAAGAGAGAGACTTTGCCGCAAATGAGAGCAATATGGAAGCCTTCACTTTTTTCTGCGCATGGATGGGGGACTAGCTGCGCTCCTGGCAAAGCTGGAAGCGAGCCAGGGATTATGCAATGAGGCGGCTGTTATACTGCGCACGCCGATGCGTTGATGTGTTTTTATTAATGGCCAGCGCTTTCTCTTCTTAACGGCTCCGCGGCTTTTTGCCCTTTCAGTGCCAGGCCCTGTCTACGGGGATATCCGCGTTCTTCATATGCTTTCTATGAGCTTCGGGCAGCAGAGACGAAAGATGGGACAGAAAAAGCTCCCCGATAATGCCTGCGTCTGGGAAATGAAGAAGCGGCGTCGATACAGAGTCGAATTTATTTGGCTCAAACGGCAAGGATTCTTTACTTTCGCGTTATCCGCTTTCCCGCTACATGTGCTCTGGCCCGTTAAAACCTTAAGGTTTTCCAAGCACATTTCTCGTGGTTTCACGCATGAGTCGATAAATGCAGAATTATACACCTATACACCCGCGGTACCTATACACTCACCGTTTCTACAAGCACGTATCAGTGATATACATCTGTCTGAAATGTCTCTTGAAATTTCTCGATGACGCAGTGTCAACTTATATATATCGTGCTATTGCTTTCAGGTATAAAGTCCAAGGCAGACCTACGGCATGTGCTGTCACGAGTTTGAATGGCAAAATTCGAGACTCCTGAAATGATGTTAAATTTCGTCAGCAAGTATTACAAAGCGAGAATTATGATTTTGAGTGACAGAAAAAGAGCAATAGAAAACAGTTTTGACGAGTGCCCCAGAAAAGTGTAGGATAACTTAGTTTGTAAAAGCAAGCTCGATTTCAGGATGCAGTAAAAAGTATTTTTATACGCGGGCTTGTGCAAAAAAGCGTGGACGTCGTATAAAAAAGAAAGAGTGGCCGCACGTTGGGGGACAGAAGGAACATTTGTAAAACAGAAGAGGAAGAGAGGGAAGTGAGAAACGGCGTTGATTTATCCGCGAAATTCGCCCGTACGGAGCGTCGTTAGTGTCAGCGCGGTCCGGCAGCGGTCTGCCAAGTATTTGGTGGATTTTCCTGTCAAAAAGACGAGAAATGCCGGAAGGGAGCGGGAGGAAAGGAAGAGCGTCGGGGCATTTTCCCTCGTTCGCACCGCGAGCGCAAGTGGCGCGCGTTCCTCTCTTTTCCTCTCTAGCTGGAAATTCTCCGGACGCTCGTTCGGCAGCCCGCGTCGATCGTTATATCCCCGGCTAGCGCGAGCCAGAGAGAGAGGGAGAGCGAAAGCTTCGTGTCTGTTACAGCTTCTGAATCTCCCAGACTCCCGCCCTCCTTCCTGTTATTCGACTGCTATCTCGCCCGCTCGCCGGCGGATGCTTGCTCTAGCCGGCCGCGCGAGGACGCGCGCTTTTTATCGCTCGTTTTGTTTTGCGTGGGAAATTGAATTTAGCTCGGGGAGGAGAGAAAAAAGGGCAAAAAGGAGGCGGCGCGGAAAAAGAGCCCTCGGCGAAAGGGAAAGAGCAAAGTTGGACGGGGAGCATAAAAGTTTGGAACAAGCGAGAGCGAGTCGATGCCAGCGTGGGGCCGATCGACGTAATGAGCAGTCTTTGAGGCGCCCGCGCCGGAGCAAGAGATCAGAGGCCGAGTCGCGCAATTCATTTGGGGGTGTAAAGGGATGGCGCCCGAACGCGCGAGCGAGATTTACCGGAGAGTATATACACGCGACCGGCATTATCCGAGTCGCTCGCTGTGTAACTTGTCTCCCGGCGCTCGCGAGGGACTCGCGTCAAAGTTGCGCGACGGCTGCGCCGAGACGAGTTCGGCACGCAGCTGCGCTCCCCCGCAGCCCGCGCTCAACTGAACACACATAGCTGCCATTGTACGGGGGCGCGCGCACGCGAGCAACTTGCTCCTGCCTCCCCGGCGAGCTTCGCGATTTTATAAATTGCTAGAAGCGCGCGGAAATTCGGCACAGCTCCCCCTCGGCTGTATCGCCTCTAGGATTCCGAGGGAAATTCTTCTTATTCGCCATTCGTAAACGACGGATTCGGGAAAGTAGTTTAACGAGCTTTTCGCAAATTGCCCGCCGCCAGCTCCAAGCTCATTTGCCTTACAAAGTACGCCGGGGAGCTTTTCTTGTGTATGACTTTTCTGATCCAATACGTCTAATTCCATTTGGCGAGTTACTTTTACGTCGCGGATAAAGTTTAGGGAACGGGCCAAGAGTTTTCCGATGAGCTGGGCTTGTAAAAGAAATTGTAATCGCATTTTTCCGACGTATTGGTTCGGGGACGCCGCGTGATTCCCAGAAAATCCCGAGCAATCACGACCGCTCGACCCCTTGCGCTCTCGAATTTTCGATGTTCAAATAGTCTGTGTATTCGCATGTACGTAGGTAGCATGTGGACGGGGTTGCGCGGAAATCGGAGGGGATTGCCGATGATGACAACGAGACGACGAGTCGGGGGAAAGGGCGAAATGGAGGCGAGAAAAAGAGCGAAAACGAGGGTAGGGATTGGAACTGGCCCTGCGCGATGCATGCAGAAACTGGATAGGTGCCAAGCAGCCGTGGGAGTGCCTCCACTTACCAAGTTACACATACTTTTCGTGGCACCGCGTTCACTTATTCGTACTTACTGCTGGTCCAAACTCTCTTTCGCTCTCTATTTGCCCTCCCGCTTATTTTTCATTTCACTTTTTCGCTTTTCCTCATAAGCCGATACGCTTCAACGGCAAATATTCCTTTTGCGGTAGACAAGTAGATGGATTTGCATCGGCGCAATTATTTGTTGTTTAATTTAAGTACTCTTTCGGAAACTGCAAGGAAAAAAGCGAGCTGAGTGCAGCAGTCTCGGGAGCGACAATAATTCAACAGACGCTTTCGAGTTGCTCGCCGTCGCTCCGTCTGATTTGCATCGCGCCCACGAAAGTCAAGAGGCTTCGTCTGGTTGTCTCGTTCTCCGCTATATATAGAGTAGGATTAATTATTCGCGAGTCCGCGCAAGAACTGGTCGTATCGCTTCGCTGGGCCGACGTGCACGCGCGACTCGGATCTTTTCCGTAAACCACTCGTCCTTTCTATCCGCGCTACTCGCTTTTCCTTCTTTTCCTCCGGCTGTGTCTCTCTCGCGGCTTTGTTTTCGCGTCTCGCAACCTTTAATTAGTTCGCTCTTCCTTTATTATTTCATTCCCACTCAAGCCTCACCGTTGGCAAACGAACCTAGAGGGCGCGAATTTATGTGCCGTTTATTACGATACTCGCGCTCTCTTTCTCAACCCCGACCCTCTCCTTCTCGCTCTGCCTCCATATCCTTCGCTGTGGATACGCGCCCACAAACTCTCCGAGTTAATAATTCAACTTCTGCCCCTTTTCCTTTTATTCTTTTATGGCGAGGGATACGTCTTTCCCGAGCACTGATATACACGTTTTTCTTTTTGCCCTCAAATAGCCGCAAACATTGCCTGCATCCTTTTTTACACTGCACTCCTTCTTTTGCTTCAGTTTCTCTGCTATGTACATACACTTGTACGCGTATTATCGTCGACTCCTTGGCAGAGAACTTGATGCTCTCGTCCAATTAGCTCACATGTTACGTTAAATAATGCCACTGTTCATGTTCAAATGAAAGTCTTTGACAAATTATATTCGGTTATTGCTACAAGTTATAATCAGGTGATTGTAAAGTATAATTGTGAAAATAATGGCTCAATGATTGTGGCGATTCCGTAATGTTAAATGTAGTGGGCCATGCAGTAAAAAAGGGCGAGCATAGATATAGGAAAATATGAGGTAGCGGGTAGATGAAGTAGCGAAAAATCAGTTTGGGATAAAAGTATAAATATTGGGTAAGACAGGGAGATAGGAAAAAGTAGTACTATGGGCAGCCAAGATATTTTTAACAAGTTTAACAACCGAAGTGAAGTGCAGCCGCCGCCGCGGGAGTTCCAATTAAGGAGAGAGGGAAAAAATTTGCTCGTCAAGAGGCGAGCGGAGTGGGGCTCTTTGTTTCGACTGCTTTTTTCTTTAAACTCCCAATGAGGTCGAAGGATCTTCAACTAGAATACAGCCGGGGTGGATTTAACGAAGCTGCAAACTTGCCGCTGAAGCAGCGGCGCCGAGCCAAGCATCGGGACGTTAACGAAACTAATTTCGGAAATCACTCACTTTCGCCCGCGGGCCACTGTGCGTGTTGTATCCATCGCTCTCCCCCGCTCTCGTTCGCGGGATGTTTTCCAGGGAGATGGGAAGATCGTTAACGCCCGGCCGGCTCCGACGCGGCAAACTTTTCGCCGATATGTTTCTCTCCTTACGACTTTCTCGGACTTTATGGACCGCTCCACGCACGTTCGATGAGTAGCTTTCCCCACCCGTCCATCTTTTCCCGCCCGCCCTTATCGCGGCTTCAAAATATACGGAAGCGTTTGCATTCGTCTCTTCGCCGGCGCGATAAGAACTTTCTTACGGCGGAGCGCGTCTCAGGAAATCATAAACGACAGTCGGAATGACAAAAGTTTCTCACCCCTCGCTCTCTATCAGATTATATATTAGCAGGGATCCTCTCCCTCGGAGGAGGACGGCTCTCAGTCGGGAGGAGACGATAAGCAGGCGGCTTCCTTCTCCCCCGCCCTCCTTGCGGCCGGACTCGACTCTCATCTCCTATAACCTGCAGCTCTTGACTAAGATAAACGAAATTCGCTGCAGAAAGAGCGCGAGCGGCAAATTCAATTAGAGGCCGAATGAAAGGAGCAGCTCCTGCTTTTGGCCGGACGATTTTTCATCGACGCTTCCTCGGCATTCTTTCTTAAGCGCCGCCGCTTAATAATCATTTTAAGTGGCTGGACCGCCGGCACGCCCGACAACTCGACTACTCTGGACGATTAAAATTAACGTCTCTTCTGCGGAATTAGCGCTTCGTTTGCTAATGCGAGAAAATATATACGCGGACGCGAGAGCGTTGCTTTAATTTATCCCCTTTACGCCACGGCCACTCTTCCTTTGCTCCTGCAGTCTGTTTGCCCATTTTAATTATGCGCTGATTACACGTTATTAACTTGATCCGTGCTATGCTTGGCGAACGCGAGCACTGTTTTGGCGCGAGCATGATGTTTTGAAGCCCGCGCGCAAAGTACGACCGGTATTACCATAATTCTTCGATTAGCCAAACAATGCGAAACACGTAAATACAGCCTGTGCTACGCACAGAACCGATGAGCAACTCTTAAAACCCCTTGAAACTTGAATAATGGCTGTGATAGTTACTTGTTTCGCATTTTGAAGCATCGTATGCGTGCGCATGCACACCTCAGATTAATTGCTCGGAGATGGGGAAAAAATGAATTCCCGGGTAACCCCGACAACTCGAACGCGAAATTACAGGGCCGCCGCTCGACGGTAGGTTTTCGAGGGTGCGCTAAATCATGCAGGCGCCGAGTAATCCCGAAGGCCGCAACGCGTTCGGAAATGAAATTCGAGGCTGAACGAGTAACCCAACACACAAAGGACCTGGCCGGCTTCGCTCGTGCTTCAAAAGAAAGCAGCATTCGACGTCCGTGCACGGGACTATGAGACTACTTTTTTCTAACAGGCGCATTAATTAATTATCATATTCAGCAGCTTCAATTAAATTCGGATTACCGGAGCTTCTATGGATTTTATTCGCATTTTCAGGTCTTTAATCCGTCTCACTTTGAGGGTAATATATCGAATTCCCGCAAATGAAAGTGGATATTTGAAAATACTTTCCCGCTTCTCGGCATCGTTCAAACGAAAGAATTATGACGGCATAAACGTCGTACTCTTTTCGAGCGTTATTTCCCTCTGAGGGAACTTGTTAGCCCGTTAAATGAATTTCCATTTCAATCGAGCGAAGAACATGAATTAATATTATTTGATGCAAAGGCTCAGTATATAACATAAATAAAATATATAATAAATGTATTCCTATAGACGAAAAAGATAGCGAAAGAAAGAGTAAAAAAATAAAGTTTAATTGCATTTATGATTGTGTTTCGCAACAAGAAGATAACGGAAGATAGTGAATCGGCGCACAACATAAAATTTTGAAACAACTTTGACCTCGTTGTGCCGGCAATGCACGTGTTAAATTATGCTCCGCACGTATAGATAGCCAGAGTGAAGTTAAAAACACAGCGGCGCTTCCAGTTTTCGAAAAAAATAACTTCCAGCCGAAATGTTTCTTCGCCGACTGTCGGTCGAATAATTTGGAACGTGATTAAAGCGAGTTAGTGGCGTTATTCAGGGAAAATAAAGAGCCCGTGTGCCTGCGTCGTGCGCGAAATAACAAATCCAGGCCACGTCCTCAGCTCTTGCATGGAAAAGCTCCCGAGTAACGCGCGTGAGTATAACGTGGGCGCAAGCACGTCGCGCGCTCGGCAGATTCTCCCTCTCTCTGTCTCTCTCTCTCTTTTTCTCTCTTTTTCTCTCTTTTTCTCTCGCTCCCTCTGTTCCCCCTCGTCGCGCGATCCATGTTTGCGCGGAACAACGCTCTTGGCTACTTTCTCGGACCGCACGGGGAGAGCGCAGAGTCAGAGGAAGAGCGAGTTAGGAGCGAGAGCGGGAAAGAGCTAGGAAGCGAAAAGAAGTGGGGTAAAAAGCGGCTCTCGCTTCGTCGCTGTGGCGGGGGCGCGTCGGAATTAAATTTCACTCCCTTGGCGTAGCTGCCGGCAGCACTTCGGCAGATAACGAAAGCTGACGTAATTCGAGATAACGAAACGTTCTCTCCCCCTCTTTCTTTTAGTAAGCCCCCACTTGACGCGGTCACGTTTGCGCTCCGCCCCTTCGATAACGCAAATTTCTTTTTGGCCAATCTTTTCGCGCAGCCAACGAATTGGACCGAAATGTAATTACTTCGGGACCTCCCCCCCCCCGCTCTCTCTCTCGTTTACGAGGGCCGAGGTAAACAGAGTTAGTGCATCGACGGGGGCGCGAAGCAGTATCAATTTTGCTTGATTAGCTTCCAAGAGAATTTCAGCCTTGACTTGGATCAAGACCTTTGAAGTGTTTATAATACAGTTAGTGCTCGCGTACAGCTTGCGCTGGGCTTATATACCTGTAACACACACTCTCGATCAAAACAGCATCTGGCCACGCTCTCCCGCAGCAAGTTGCGCCGGCGTCGCTCGGCCGAGGAGCTGAGGGAGCAGAGGGAATTTCGCCCGCTCGCTCTCGGGGAAAGATCAATTACGTTGATATCGGCGCGCGCGATCGCACCAAATTGCCCGGATTCTCCAAACTGCGCGGCGCCAGTCCCTCCCCGTCGAGCATGAAAGCATCCAACAGGCTTCGCTCCTCGGGAGCTAGAGCGCAACAACAGCCGGCAAACTCCACGCGCATGTCTTCCTATTTAAGGAAGCCGTCCGGGCCACGGCCGATAAGGATTCGCCGGAGAATCGCCGTGTAATTTAATTTTAAAGCTGCGGCGCCGGCAGTGGCTCGGCTCCAGCAATGCTGCACGTACGCTGCACGTACGCTGCACGTACGCTGCGCGTCTCTCCTCACTTTCGCACGGCTGCCGTTGATTACGAGCTATTGTGCAGGGACGCGCCGGCGCAGGGCTACCTTTGCTAATCTATACAGCGTAACGGGCCGACTGTGAGCACTCGCGGTGCCGGCTCTGTGCGCCGATCGTATATCAAATGTGTCTGCGGCACGTCGGCAGCAGCCTGCGGTGCACCGTGGCTACACGGCCACTGGCTCGGCAGTCTTCCGAATTTCGATCCTGCCTCCGAGCCTCCCCGAGCCTCCCCCGCCGTTATTTATGGCTATTTTATGCTCTTCTTACTTGTGTCACAGCCCCACGAGCGGACGCACGATTCATCTTTTTCAGCAAGAATTAAGTCTCGATCGGCGTGCAGGCTCAGGCGGCATTAGCGCGGATGTATGTGTGGCAAGTTTGCTCGGTGCCCCTGCGCGAGGGAGAGCATACCACAATGAATATACAGGCGCCGTACATCAAGGTGTCCGGCTCGCAGACGGAAGCAGCGCGTTGCGTCGCAGGAAACGCTCGATCCATCTGCCTCTCTTGCCCTCGACTGGTCACCAACCACGCGCGCACGTGTCGCCTTGCCGCATAAAGCGAGCTCGCTGGGGGAGATAGAGAAAGGGCTGCCCGGAGGACTCCGGGACTCGCGCGCTAGTAATGCCTAATCCCTCAGTACGCACTCGCTGCTCTTGCGTATAAATTCACGAGGCGCTAGCTCTCTCAATTCCGTCAGACGTCTATTGAGTGGACTGCAGGCGGCTGTGCGGAATATTCACGGCTCCAGCTCCAAGTGCCCATATTTCCATGCTCGAGGCCCACGCCGATGCTTCTTATATTCCCTTGGTCAATTAACTCTTACATCTTATACCATAACCATGCATAGAGATTATAATTTAATCAATAAAATTAATAATGTTTTCTAAATATTTGGTATTGTAGTATTTACAATATCTACATTAGCTACTACTAAATCTATATTATTCTGCACCAAACCATTATAGTAGTTGGTAATACTTAAACTTAGCATTCATAAAGATACCCGTCTCTCAGTTTATCTGATAATCGTGTAATAGTAAATTGATGCTATTAACAATATCTATCTTCAACTATAATATACTGACATTATTTGATGGGAAGTGGTAATGTAACCCGTATAATACGTAGCAATTTGACATATTTAATCTTAGCTATTTTAACAGTTACAATGCCATAAAAGAAATCTTTCTCTCAGTGTACGCAGTTTGCCCCAAAAGAATCCGACCTGCCTTCATACCTTCGCGCCAGTACGTTCGAGCGGCCTCTGCGAGGCATGAGCGCACTGATAGAAAAAAGTATTTGAGACAAATGCGCGATTCATTTGAAAGTCGAATTTTTCAAGTATTTGATCTAAATGCATAATTCTTAACAGTTACAAAATATTCGTTAACAGTTAATGCGCGATCGCCTTTTATCACAAGCGTTACTTTTACCAAATGCTCCATTCCTTAACTGTTAATGCACCTGCATTTGACTGAATTCAAAT
>UXGD01003428.1:0-20504 GCA_900474315.1 Torymus auratus | reverse complement strand
ATCATGGTGTGACGTTTTTAATTTCAAAATTGGCCAACGGCTCGCCAACCGTTAGTTAACATTTTTAGCAGGGAAATCACGTTCTTATATCAATGTCTAAAAACTAAGTAGGCGCATAACTGAAAAGTAACACGTGTTTCTCATGGATATAACTATAAAAAATGCGATGTGAGTGCCACACGTTAATGACTGCACAGATCCGTTTTTTTTTTTTTTTTTTTAATTTTGAATTTGAAGAAAATTTGAAGAAAATATCGCATTGACGTGTTGTAGTTCATTATCGAATATACACTGGGTATTCTCATTTTATCAATGATTATTTCTTGATAAGATAGCAGAAGACCTTCGGGCATATTGTTGAAGAAATACAGTAAATCTAGACCACAAACCCATATACGTATTTCGGAGTCTTCGCAACACCCAACCTCAAGCGTTCACTGTTTGCTAACCTTCTGTCTCTCCATTCGCATACTTACACAAGCCTAGCAATCTCCTTCGATCTTCCTCCAAGTTATGTTTATGCGCGAGTCTCCCGGCACGTCAGTTCTATATACGCGCGCGTGGAGCAAAGTTTTAATTATATTCCCCGGTCCGAAGATAGGCGACGTTCCGTAACCGATGCCCGTGCGCGCGCGCGCGCTCCTGAAATAAAACAGACTACCGCGAAGACGAAGCGAAGCGACGCGAGGTCGCGAAAATGAAATTTGTTCGCGCGCGGTGCGGTTTCTCCGCTACTGCTCTCCTTCTCCTCTCTCCCTCTAGCTTCCGTGAGATGCCTATATGTATTGGAAGCGCGAGCCCGTCGATATTAATCTCCCGGGCCGCAGGCGAACGGAATTCGAAAAAGGACCGGCCGCGCCCTTGCCAGGCAAAGTGTGCAAGGGTATGCATATATAGGACGAGACGCATCCGACGTCGGAAGTTTTGCGAGTAAGCGATGCCGACGAAAGGGAGCCGTGATAATATGCATGAGGGATAGTTCTGTTTCAGATTCTGTGGCTTCTTTTGTGACAGTCAAAGTGCATTTCTCGATTAAGAATTCCATTCATTCTTTTCGATATACGTGATCGTAGTTATTATGCGAGAGTTTTGTACGGATAATACGTTTGTGCTGCCCAAATTATTGCATACGTTGCAATGCCTGCTAATGTAAGTAAATTGAACTAGACCGGAGTTTTGATGGGGTATCCGAACTGCACATTGGCTGATCACCGAAGTTCTTCGAACAAAAATCAAATAGGATTAACTTTTTATATAAGAACCTTATACCCGATGCCTTATACGCAAATCATAAACTTCTGTATATATAACGCTATTACACTGTGCCCATAAGTAGCATTCAAGTATGGATTTTATTTTATTGCTATTTTGCAACAGTATATACACAAATTCTATATAGAATATTTTTTATTTTATAAATTACATTATACATTAGTGAGTGAGGAAAATTATGTTTAAATTATCTAAATATTTTTCAACACAGGACTCTGTATATTTCTATTTTGATGCCAATCAGTGTGGAAAGCATATGTTGCGTGTATTATAAAAACACATGTAATTATTTACTATGGATCGTGCGTCATTGGGAAGATAAATGAGAATTGGAATATCAAAAGCGTCGAATTCTATATGTATTCGTTCTCTTAATAAGCTACATATAGACTACTCTCATATCAATTTTTAACGCGGAAAATCAACATTGGAACATCTAAAATGTTGATAGAATAGTCATTTATAAATTAATTCTAACCATTAACTTCTTGAAAAAAGAAAAGAAAAATAGTGTGTAAAATACAAGAATATAAATAACAACTTCAATATTTTGTTAACAGGTAAGTACAAAATTTAGTCCTGAGCTAATTTTGTAACGATTACTTAATTGTTACTTACTATTATAGCGCGACAATGAAATCCCATCCTTACGAAAAAAAAACTTCTATTTTTCGTAAATAAATAATTGAATTTTAAACATTTAATTGGCGAATTTCAATTGTTCTCATAAGATAAATTATATTAAAGCCACAATTATGTGATACATTAATTCAAAAATATTAAAAGATTTTTCGTCGCAATAAATAGAGAATAATTAATATTTCAATTTTTTGACAATAAATGTATATGTAGATAAGCTATTTCAAAGATATTTAACGCGATTGAAAAATATCAATACGATATACACATCATAGTCACATCAAACGTTAGAAGCTTGCAAAGTCAGTTTGTATTATACCTGAAGTCGAAAGATTACATGATAATTCTGAATTCATGATCTCTTTTTTTCGTCCAGCAGTTCTGCTTTCCTGTTTGTCATGTTTTATAAAGCAAAAGAAGAAGAGAAAGAAGCGGTGCGCACGAGATAGCCCATGGAGGAAGAGACGATCGTGAGGGCTGAAAAATAGAAAACCTAAGGTGAAACGCTCGCTTTCGCTGAGTCGTCAATCGAATTTCAAGAGAGCGGATATTCCGCAGCTTCCCTCTCTCTCACTCACTATTTCTCTCTCCATTTCTCTTCGGTTCATCTTATTCGTTTTTGGATCGAGTCGCTTGCGGTCAAAAAGTCAGCGGCAGTACGGGAGTGAGTATGTGTGCGGGAGAGAAACAGAGAGTGAGAGAGGGACTGAGAGAGCGAGAGAGAGAGAGAGAAAGAGCGAGAAACGCGTGAGCGTCCGAATGAATAGGAAAAGAGAGCGAGTCGTCTCGTCGACACGAAAGGGGCGGACAAGGAACACGGCGGGCCCCTCGCGACTTTCCGAGTGGAAGAGAGAAAGAGAGGAAAGCGGAGCCCCCGCGAGTATATACGCGGCGCTAATATGCAAATTTCATCGGGCAATTTATTCGGCTCGTTCTACAGGAGCAATTCCGGCGGCCCCCGTTTCTTTCTTTCTTTTCGCGGCCCGTCGGAGGAGGAGGCTAACGAGGTTAACCCCGAGTGTGTGCGCGCGCGGGGCTAAAAAGAGTACACGTGACTTATCTGTTTAAAAATTTGAATTTCTATGCGCTAAGTACAATTGCCCGCTCGGAGCGCTTGCTTCTGTGCGAGTTGGACTTTTTTCTGCGTGCCGTACTGTTACGGGGATTCGTAGCTGTTGCTTTTTCTCCGCCATATATAGAGGCGATAGTCAGATCGGTTTATTGAGTTGGCTGCAGGTTGGAATCGACGTCTTGAATAAATTTAATTATTAAGAGACATTTCAAAATTAAATTAAAAGTACAATAGTAGAGACCAAAGAATACTATTAATTATACCAATATATCGATTTCTAAAAGCGAAAAACTTAATTGTAAACATTGAATAAATTATTACGAGTGCGACAGCAGGAATAAATTTCAGATATTCCTCGTTACTGTATTTTTTATAATACAGTTCCGCATGAAAGCTTGGAATACGTTTTTCTTTGTCAGCATTTTATAAAATTAAGTTAATATTATATTGGAAAGAGTAATTTCACTCGTTTAAAAGCTTCGTATTTATATTATATATGAAAATATTTATGGATCCAGTTGAAAATGAAATATTTATTTGAATATCGATTATTTTTATGCAATGTAAAACCTTTTTGGACGAAGTGTATCATGAAAAAGGTCATGTTTTTAATGCCTATCACACTGACAATTATTCGACTAAGAGCTTTTGTCGGAAATGACGGTTATTAAAAACGAAACTTCTGTACGTTCGAAATAGCTTTTTTTGAAAAATTTTATATTGCCAACAACAGACAATATCAATTTACTGAAATTAAATTTGTCGTATCCTTTTTTTAACATCAGAACATTAGATCTGTCCTGCCTGTTGTTACCTTCCACGTGAAACATTTATTCATTACCCCAGTTCCAATTCCCTCTACCAAACGTTAACATTATTCTACCAGCCCTGCGCTCAATCGAGACTATTTTTCCTCCAAAATAAACAAAGTTGGTTATTCGAGCCAACTATATAGTAGACTAGGGTTATTGAGTTCAATAGAGTGCGATATATATTTTCGCACCCCCTCACTTACTGGCTGTATAAATAACTCGGGTACCAATATCGGTACATTCGTTTTCGATTCTCGAATAAAATACACGACTCTTAAAAAAAAAGCGGTATAAGCGCGCGTCGAAATAGCTTTTCAACCGCCGCGCGATCGACAATGACTTAATTGAATTAAAGCCAAATTAAGCTCGCGTGCACGCTTACTGTTTCTCTCCCTCTCCCACCCTTCTCCTCTTCGCGCGCCGCCTTTACGAGGCAAAATTCCCCGAATTCTCCGTCCTCGCCACCTTGCAGACTGCGCCGTTCCTCTCTTCCTTACGTATAAATCGACGGCCCCATAAATGTTGATGCCACCGCCGCCGCGCAATTACCCCCCACCGGAAAAGCCATCGGACTCTTCTCTTCCGCGCGCGCTCACAGCGTCTTTAAGAATTAAAGTAACGCGGCCCTCACAAAAGACTCGCGATGGCCGTTTGTCATGCAAATATACGTAGATCTCTCGCTCTCTTTCTTACTCAGTCTCGCTTCTACGGGAGGGCAAATGTAGAATGGTAATTCGAGAAAGAGAGAGGGAGCTAGGGCGGACTGTGAGATGCAAGACAGAGAAAGAAAACGCGCAAGATAAAAATGATGAAAAGGAGAGATTGGCCTCCTCTCCCTGCTCTCCTCTCTTTTCTAATTTATCCGAAACGGGAGAGAGAGACAGAGAGGATGGAAAGCTTTGCACGTATACATGCATCTACACACGTACATATACATATATATGTATAAGGGAGGAGGGCAAAGTGTATAGTGCGCCCGCGCGCTTGGCAATATCCATTAACGAGTGGCAAATGCTCGGCCGAGCCGCAGTGCGCGCGCGGTCAGAGAGAGAGCGAGAGAGGAGGAAGAGAGAGGAGAGAGAGAGAGAGAGGGAACTTGGGGAAAGGGCGCTTCAGTGTAAGCGCTCCTCGCTCTCGAATTCGCGTATTACAGCGTCGGCGCCCTTGTCAAGCGGATTAAAAGCGGGAATTTATATTAATTTTTGCGAACGCCCAAGCGAGTCTACTTGTCCGCGCCACGGATATACGGCCTTTTCATCGATTTCGTGCAGCTATACGATTTTTTTCTGTTTGTGCCGAGGCTTACGCTAGCGGTGCGCATATTGTCCTTTTCGAGAGCTGCTCGTCATTTTCTACAATCGCGCGACGATGGTTTTCGTTCGGGGAGGATAGATTTTAATGAAGTTTTCGATGAAATGGCATGGGATTTTTAAAATAGTTTTGTGTACTTCTGGGTATAAATTTAATTAACGAAGAAACAAAAATTTGTCTTTTTGTGAGTTGAAAGAAAACTTTCATTCTAGAATAAATATTTTAGTTGTACATATATTCTTTACGGTTTATTTTTGTAGCTTTGGATTGAGAGAGATGTGAAACATAAATGTAGATCCTTATCTTATCGGCTTTTAAATTCAATTATATTTTCACATTGAAATGATATTTAAACAAAAATACTTTAGTAAGTATTTATTGGTCAAATATAAATTGGAAAATGTCTTTGAAAAAGTCTAATGGATGTAGAATCATTCAAATGCACAAAAATAATAAAATTGAGAAATCGGTAAGTCTGTTCATAGTTTAATACTACGATAATTATGAATAGGAGAAAGTTGTACAGTATCAGCAGGTTAAGAAAATTCGGCTATAACTTTTGATTCTATACGGAAAACAAATTCTCCTGCATTCTATGTTGTTAAAAAAGAAAGATTAGAATGGCAGCTGTGATATTTCTACTTTTTCTGAAAATTAATTTTTTCGTATTGAAAAAATGATTCTTCTTCTTTCAAATGAATCTTTAACTGTATAAAGACTGAAAACTAGATTTGAAATATCATGTTCTTTCTACTACAAACAAAAGTTATTTTTACTTATTTTATAATGCTTTTTCAGTATTTCTCTCAATCTGTTGATTTAGGTGATGCGAGCCGGTTGGATTAACTATAAATTTTTTTCCTCGCAAGGATTAAAAGTATACTGACAAAAGAAGAAAACAATTATTATTGGTGGATTTTTCATAAAGTAGGAAGATATTTTCAGTTGCTTATAATAATGATTATAATTCAAACAATATTCAATTACCTAACAAAATCAAGAAGGTGATTTTTTGCTGCCCTCAAAAAGTGTAACCAGTAACGGCAATCCTAATTTGTACGAATATCTACTTTTAACGATGCTTAATTTATTGTTGTAAATGTCAAAATATTTTAAAAGTACGTTAGATACATTAATTATTACATTTACATTACAATGTTTCCTTTTAACTTTATAGCGAGAAATTAAAAATTCATAAAATCACATCATTAATAATTATATTTGTTAAAATAAGAGTCATTTTTAATTATTAACATAAATTAATAATTATAATAAAATATATGAATTTACCTGAATATAAATCAAAGAAATATAATATTTATTCTATAGATGGATTCGGTAGTGAGCAAGAAAAACATTATTTCAGTTTTGGATCATACTGAACCAACAAAAGGTTTATATTATTGGTTGGCGTTTGGAAACTTTTTTCTACTTTAAAATGAAAAAATACTATAAAATATCTTCATGATTAGTATAACAGTTTTCTGGATTACTGCGGCTAAAATAAAGGTAATATAGAAACAGAAATAGATAATTTTATGTTTCGTTAAAAAGTTCTTTTTTAAACTCGATGAAGTTAAGTATATTATAAATCTTTTTTTGTTAAAAACGTCTTTTTATGTTAAACAATTATTTACAATCAGTTAAAGCTCTACTAATACACACAATCTTCTTTTAAAGGCTCGAAGTTTACACAGTACAATATGAATTTTCCGCGTTATCTTCGGCGCAATAGCATGCGAAATAGAAAAGTTTAGATTGAAGCTAGTAAAAAAAGCGAAGCACGGGAGAAGCAGCAACAGCAGCAGCGGCAGCAGCGCGAGCCCTTTTTCCCTCGCTTCCAATTTCGTAGATTTGCATCGGCGCGCTAATAAAAGAATGTAGCGGAAGGAGAATGACGAAACGAGCTGGCGTAAAAACTGAAAGAGCGCGCGCCGGCGCACTGATTCTCCGAATTTATCTTGTGTGTCTTCGTGCGAGCTCATCGCGCTTCCATTACGCTTTAGAAGCAAAATTGTTTTCGAATTTTTTCCCTCGCTCGAGTTCTGCCTTTTTTCGCACGCGCTAAATTTACTCGCCGAGCAATCAAGATTAGCGGCAAGCGAATAATTTAATTCGCGCAATTCGCTGCAACAATGAATTGAAAAAGGGGCAAACGGCAGCGAGCACGCGCGTGTACGAGGTGCGACGAGAGGGGAGATTTTCGCGTCCTAAAGTATCGTTAATTCACGGATGTCTCGCGGTGCTCTATGGGCATTTTGCAGTTGCTCTGAAAGCCCGTCATGATGAGTAATTATGCGCTTCAGGACGTTTAATTTCCCCGACAGACATAAACGCGTTTAGTGCATGCTCTTGCACATATGAGCCTGAATATTGCTCGATAACGTGTATAAATTAACTTGTTAAGCGAAATAAAAAACGATTATGTTTATGGGATTTTCTGATGTAAAATTTATTTATTTATTCGACCAGAGTACAGATACAAGTAATCGTATATACATAAGTTTTATATTTTATAGCATATAGTATACATATTCGTTTTGAGTGAAACGTATAAGAGATTAGTATTTTATTTTATAAAAGTACATTTGCGATAATACTTGACTAATAAAGTATGGAGAAGTTGAAAATCTTGTTATAAAAAGTAAGTATCATGAATTAATTGTTTTTCTAAACTTTTACTTCAATGAATTTAAGAAGAAAACTTTTTTTAGTAGTGGCGAGCGCCCAATATCGGCCTTTAAAGCGTTTTGCGTTCTCCTATATGCGGTGTAGGTATCGAAATTGGACCGCTGTGGTTAGGTGCAGAATAACATTTATCGAACATGTTTCGCGTTTAATATTTTAAATCAAAGATTTTAGGATGCTCTTTAAACCTTGAAGGAAAAGTGGAAATGAAAGAATGTCTTTTTTACTCGAAATTTTCTTAAATCTTATTGAACCATTAAATTTATCGGGGTTCACCAAAAAGTACGAGTTGATGTCTGCTGAGCTAATGTCTGTTTAGCGTGAGCTAAACAACAAGAAGGGTGTGAGAATTGCTTATCTTGCGTATACTACTATTTCCTCATTTAGACTATTACTCTCTAATTTATGCAATTCCGACGACAGAGCTCAGAACCATACAGCAGCGATTACAAAATGCATGTGTCAGATAAGTCACAGGTGTCAGGTAGGATGAACATATTTCTCGCTTCAGTGACAAAATGGGTTGGTTGAAAATGGATACGCCGGGGGACTACTTTACGCGTTTAATATTATATACACTATTACACATGCATCCCACTAAACTATTAAATAGATCACTTTATAAGTCTCGAACGTGTCACCGATCAGTCCATACAGTGTCCGCCTGTAGACTTCATCTATAAACAATTTGCGCAACTACAGTCAATTTAGATCAGCAGTGCGAAAATAAATGACCAACCTTGACGAGTTTAAATATACACAGATGCACGCACACGCTCGCCTACACACACAGTCACAATATAGTACCCGCTACAACGCTCTCCTGCTCTTCCCTAAAAGAAACATCCTAGTCCGAAAGAGCCTTTCTCTTCCTGAAAAAATAAAAACTTCCCCCTCAAAATGTCAACACAGCACAACCGAGCGGAAATATCAATATTATCGATGGTACACGCACTCGCCGTGTATATAGCTGTTAACTCGCTCTCCCCAACGGACGTACACACTCGATTACAAGATCGAGAGGTCGGCGGCGCGTACTCATTGTTGCTCGAAGAACGCGTACGGAACGGAGAAAAAAAACAGAGCAGCGCGCTCAATGGTAAAGAATAAAACGCCGAGGTGCGCAGTGAAAAAAAAGCGAGAAGATAGAGCAAACGCACACGAGGAGTAAAAAGGAGCGCACGTACGAGAAGCGAAATAGAGAGAGAGAGAGAGGGAGAGGAGAGAGAGAAGAGAGCCAGGGTAGGGAGGAAAGGAATATCTGTAGATGCGCTCGTAAAAGGCATCGAGCCATAAAACGGTTAGTTCACTGGGGCTCGCGCTATATACGCTTTCTCTCGCTTCTATACTCCCGGGTGAAAGAGAGAGAGAGGGATGGAGGGGGAGAGCGAGAAGACCGGGGAGACCTTCGAGACGGCCATCAACCATTCCTTACATGGTCTAATTCCTTCCGGTGCGATACCTACGCTCTTTCTCTCCTAAGTCCTCCTCTCTCCTCCTCGTTGCCCTCTACGCGAACACGTATACGCGTGCCAGGGGAGAGGAGATGTAAGTGCATCGGCGCAGCTGCAGCTCCGACGCCACGCGCGCGCCCTGGATGAGACGATGAGAATACACCCCGGGAACGTGTACTCGCAGCTACCCCTCTTTCTCTCTCTTTCTTGGTTCTCTTGCGGCTTGAAAGCTTAGGTAAAATACTTTCCGAGTTAAGTGTCTCATCTTCTACGCTCGCACTTTTTTTCTTAGATATATCTTTCAATTTATTCCCGGCGGCGGCCGCCACCGCTTTTTGTTGCTTTCTCTCTCGCTCTCTTCTGCTTTGCCTGTCCTCCACTAAGCGGCTTTTTTTCATTCGCCCGGCTCGGGCGCGGAAGGTGATGTCTCGAGGTTTCCCCCTCTTTGTTTGTGGAGATAGTAGCTAGGCTGCACTACTCTGTTCTATTAAATGTTGCAGGTGGTTTTTTTTAAATGAAACGATGATGATTTTTGATGACGAGTTTTGTTAATGGTGAGGGAAGTTTGAATATTGCTTGTTTGAAGGCTGAATATTTTAAAATAAGTAGTTTATATTTTTCAAAATGCATAAAAATTAAATTAGGTAAACTAAAATTTTCCCATGCTAAATTTCACTGGGAACATTCCAATAAACATTAATAAGTATTTCGGTGGGGTAGCGTAATTGCATCTCACCACTAAAGTTAAGCAGAGTTTTACTTGAACAATCGTTTTGCTGATGTTTCGCTCGTAACCAAGTGCGTGGGAGAATATTTGAATTGAAATTGAGCGTATTTTCGGTTTTTAATCCTACGGAATGTGACATAAATATCAAAAACATAATTCAGTTACCGTGATGTGATACTGAAGTGAAACAGCGTAAGATGAATATGGAAGAAGGTATGAGTTTCTTATGCTGGGCCGGGCCGACAAACGTGCTGTAATATTGATAAACGAAAGTACATAAATACATATGAATAAATTTTATTACTTTTATCTTAATGAAAAAAAGATATTAATAACCGATTATTGTTTACTTAATCAAGTTAACGGTAAATGGCATTATATTTGAATTTATTTCGCATAACCAACAGGCGTACGCATGTAACTGAAATTCAAAATGCAAAGGGTTCATGTAATTTTTCGAGGTAAATAATAACAACACGTTACAGAAATCGAGGGGAACTATATTCGAATATCATTTCTCTAGAACCCTTATGATATCGGGTTTTAATTCAACCATTGGTTTGTGGGATATCGGTATGAAATCGCATATGCTTTGATTCTCTTCCCGCTTTTGGTGAATTTATTTTACACCGAACTCGCGCACAAGCAACCGACCAATGAATTTCGATACTAATTTCCATAATAATTTCGAGTTTGCGTCTGATTGCGCATAAAACAAATGCTCAGCCAGAGCAAACGTGCTACGAAAATGAAATTCTGCGTTTTTAATGCAGTGAATTTCGACGAATTGTTGCTGTAATGATATATCTTTGATGTTTTTCAATGTATGCAAAATCATCTGTTTATTTTCTGTAACAATACAATCAGTTCATTATATAAATATTGGTAACATTTAAATACTATAAAAAGTTATGTATTGAGCAGATTAGCGTTCTTTCTCTTCTTTATTTTTATTTTCGCTTTTGAATTAAAGTTTATCCACTTGGATGACAGTTTCTTTAATCGAAAATCAACAGTTGAATAAATACTCTATTTTATTTTAAATAATCTTTTTTATGAGGACTTTAGCTACGCATAAAGCTATTTACGTTTAAAAAGCGTTTTTATGACGAACCTTTTTCAGTAAACACTTATATTTTTGAAAATACTGTTTTACAAAAGCCATGTCAATTATAGTATCGTTGGAATTGCGAAATCGCTTTTTTACGGGAGCTATCACCGCAGGGATCGTTTTATTTTTAGAAGCATTTTTTCACAAAGTCCATTTTCCCGTTAACGCATCTAGTTATAAAAAATACTTCTGTTTTATAGAAAATTTGCACGTGCTAAACATTGTAAACTGTTTCATGAAGTATTTATATAAAATGTGGGATGCATATGTATTTATACCACCATGTCGGTGTATTTTATAGAATGATGAACTATTTTAAGAATAACATTGTCAATTAAATTCAATTTACGTTCTATACACACTTTAATTTAAAATGAATGTTTTTGAAAAAATTATAACTTTGTTGTTATTTTTAGATTTTTTAAAAATACCATACTCACTTTAATTTTAGACCAAAATTTCAATTAGTATCGATTTTTACTCAAATATTTTCTCATTGTATTTACGTTCAAGAATTTAATTACACCTTTTTGTTCAGAAAATTTTTACTAAAAATACAGAGATAATTGATGATCGATTTAATATTCAAGATGTATTTTAGATCTTATTCGAGATTATGATATGATGAATAACAAAATATGCAGAGTTTGAAATAGAAAATAAGATAGAAAATATGGCATAAGTTGTTACAATTAAATGAAAGTATAAATATAATTTAAAAATTATTTATAAGGTTATATAACTTCAGTTTTTACAAAGAATGTCAAGAAACATTATGTCGCCTGTCAAGTCGTCACTGTCGAGGAAACACTTTATTTACAACTACTGCAGTTGAAGTAGCTGCATGTCGTTTTTCAGTTATTTTAGCCACTCTTCTTATGGATCGCTGCGACTATTTTGGAAGCTATCATCTCAGTTGATGAATTAACGTCGGAAAGTTGCTTTATTAACCTGTTATTTCTTTAAAGTCCATTTATAAAAGAACTAACACAATAAACCTCGAATCGAATGTATAACGTTTTTAATCGCGCTCTGACTGGTCAATTGTCTAAAAAAAGTTGCCTACTTTATATTTTTTGTTTATAAATTTATGTGGGACATTAAAACATCCGTTACAAAATAAAAAAAAATAATAAACGCGAATATAAGTAGTAGTGACTTGATATAGTCAGACGTACAAGAACAGAATATTGATATTACTCACTAGCGCCGTGACGTATCTTTGAACTCTCCTTTTATTTTAAAAATAGTTCCAATATTTAAAATTAATAAAAAAAACTACTTGGTATAAAAAAATTCCGCCGATTTCACTGTTCCATTCCATACGAAGACTACGTTTCGAAAAATTCATCGGTCACGCGAGAAAAATCACCGCTTCATCAAAATTCAATAAAAAGGTTAGCGCGTCCCTCCCAATAACCGAAGAATTCGCACGGCGCTCGCAAACGCGCCATTTCATTTATTCCAAATCGGCGATCGCGCGCGCGCGCGCGCCTTTGACTCTAACGATCCAACGATTACGGATGCATTAACGAAGCTCCATTGTGTCTGCCTTGAGCCTCGGCGTGCGCTCTGCCACCCCCTCAAATATATATTCTCTCTACATACGCGCCTTCACACACGACTACATCACTATATAAATGACCTATATGCGCGTGCGCTTCGTCTTCTCTGCGATGCTCCGATCGAACCGCACACGCGCGGAAAAGGCCCGCAGCGCGAGCGGAGCCTCGGTGACCGGAGATACAGCCGATGCACATGCCCGCACACAGGCTCGCTAGTGCCATAGAGCCCGCATTATTGTAATGTTATTTCGCTAATGTTATTGCGAACTCTCAGCGGGGTATTATGCAGCGCGGCCCCGATTAATAATGCCGCGAGGCCGAAAACGCTCTCCGCGCTGCGCGCAGCAAACAAAGAGGTTTACCGCGAGCGCTGCTGTGGCTCTCTCTCTCTCTCCCTTCGAATGGCTCACTCGATTAGATTAATTAACGGGGAGCGCGCGCAAGCCTTGTTTTCGCGGGCCTGATTGTCGCGGTGGCGTTCGCGTAACTTGGAATATTGACTGCGAAATGCCGGCCGGACGAGCTGATAGGTGGCGAATGAAGTGAGAGAGAGTGAGAGAGGGAGAATGAGGGGGGTGAAGGTATGGGAGTATGCCTACGCTAGGTATAACGTAAGCCACTAAATTTTATCGGTGCGTGAGCGAGCGAGCTTTTACGATTGAACGGGGGAGATCGGCGCTGGGAGCTCGCCCGCAAAGCCAATTATACCGGCGTTTTGATTTATTTGAGGAGTTTGCGAGTAGCGCGGCTGCGGTTGCTGTCTTGTGAATAAGTTGATAATTACTTGGTAAAGGCTGTTTCGTTTTAATGCTTCTTTATTGTCGGAAATGCGCTATCTCGGAGATACGTGAATTTAACGGCGTTGTAAGAAAATCTATTTATTTACTTCAAATTTTCAACTACACTAGTGATTGAAAATTGCAGTGTTTGTATTTCATGAGCATCAGTGATTTTTAAGTTTAAATTGTTCTAATTTTTTTTTCCCTTTTAAGATTACATATAGAATAACTTTGGTAGTTTTCAATAGATTTAGAATATTTTTTTAACACAAGCACGATTTTTGTTTTTTTTTCAACCCCCAGGATTAAAGTGACCATTTTTAGTTCCGGCGGGCGAAGAAAGTCGTCAGCGAACGATAAAAACTGAAAAACGCTCGGTGCCCAAAGCAGACGCTCGCCTTCGGTTCGTGCTTGCTTGCCTTTTACTCGTGCTGCAAGTTCTACACTCGGTATAAAAAGTTCACTTTACGCCTCTGGCACATAATATACTATAATAGTAAATAATGATAATTTTACAAGACTATCGTTCCAATGCTTTGCATAGAGTTGAAATCAAAAGGACTGTAGCTCAGGATTCATTGTTATAGTGCGTGTGTGTATGTGTACGTATGTTGCATATGTGTGTGTGTAATTTCGGTTGGCTAACATGCAGTCTGTATAGACTCAGTAACTGATCTGTACCATCTCTTTATACACTATGTCGATGTCTAAACCTTTCTGAATTGGAAGGCTTTACATCGGACCCCTCGGTCGAATTTCTATCTCTACCAGAGGAGCTGTGCGTTCGCTGCATCAGCTCTGGTATCACGATGCGACCGAAGATGTCAACCTTCGAAAACATATTCAAATTACCTGCTTACGTTATATTTTTAACGTGAAGAAAATTTTAATAGGAGACTATAAAACTAGTATGAGTACAAAAAATACATGAAATCTGATGCATTGAAACGAAAATTTTGTTCCCTATAAAATAACAATTGTTAGAGTATTTAAGTATGTAGTTGTTAGTTTGACTAACTGCAACCCAAATTTTTCCTATTTTTCAAAATTTAATTTTTTTTTATTTGCTTAAAGTACAACTAACTTTTCTGTCAATCAAGTACACATCGTTTTACTATAAGAAAATATATTTTATATTTCAAGTGTTATCTAAATCGACATATTCAAAAATAGTGCGGCATTATAACTAAACAAATTTTTTCAATTGATATCAAATTTTTATGTTATTGTTGATAATTTTTTATGAGCGAGCATGTATTTCTATAACTATTGAAGTAAAGAAAATCAAAGATGCTATTTATATTTTTTTTATTATTGTAGATCAATAGTAACGATACTTATGCGGCTAGTAGCGGGAATCTGGACCGGTGACTTGTTTCGTTTATACAACTGTAGCTCCGTTATTTGAAATATTTTGTAATAAAAAATTACTTAAATATACATTATAATCATCACTATATAAAAATAAGTTTTTTAATAATACTAGAAAATTAGAAGGTCATTTCCAACCATTTATATATAGACGTTACTCTGCAAGAGCGAAAAATTACCTAAATGATTACCAATGTGGCATAATATAAGTTTGCAGAGATCATCCATTGAAGTACGGACCACACCCAGCGCTGCTTAATTTTGGTAAGCGACCGAGGTACAGTTTCACTACCCTGTCAAAGTGCTGGTTAATTATTTATAAGTGAATTTTCAGTAAAATGCATCACTGTAAAAGCTGTTATATCTTTGAGCTTGTTTAAGCACGTATAATAGAATTACCTCTAAAACTCCATCCCTATATTAAATTATGTTAATTCTGGCGTATAGTGCATAATTTAGCTCACCTTTCTGCAGACCGTTGGTCAGGCTAATGAATTATATTTTTGCCCATCCCCTTTTCTGTACCCATGCTTTCCTCGAATGACGCAAAATTATGGAAGTACTAATCACTCTTATTTTTCGAGTATTTTACAATTTATGCAATTTGGATGAATATAGCTTTCCTTCATCGACACTAATAACATTACTTTTGTAATGACATATTTTTTTTCGTATTACTTATAAAATATGATACAATACATACTTCTGCCATCTATAGCTGGTATATCAATAAAGAAGCTGTAGAAGCACGAAGAATCCAGGCAAAGTTAAAAGAACTACAAGAATAAGAATGCCGGATGAAATATCGACTTCTCTACTTTACAAAACTTTACCCTTATTTTTATCAATTTTTCTTTCACTTTCCCAATTAATTTTTTTTTTAATTTTATGTCATATTTCAAATTTTAACAAGCTCCAAACAAGAGAATTGGCTTTATACGCACGCCAGCTTTTCCTTATACTTACTATACCCATCCACGGGCATTTTCCTTTCTTGTTAGCAGTGTTTAATAGGAATAACAGAAATATTAATATAAGATTAAAATAAAAATAATGATTTTGAATCTAAATATATAAAGATAAATTGACAGGCAATGAATTAAATAATAAACTTACAATTGTAAATGCAGTACGATATTTATGTGAAAAGATTATAGGCATAGTTTTGATAAATTTCTAATAGAAAGTGCCAACAATTTTTTATTTTGTATTTCTTCATTTCTTTTATGTCTTTTATTTCTTGCAAATTAGTTTTTTGTTAAAAAATTTGTTTAATTTTTATACACTTCACATTTTCAAAATTACGGCCTGATATCTTCTCTCGTGAATTGTGTGTAATACAATATTTCGCGCATACATCCATATGTGCGCAGAAATACACTTTTTGAAAGTCTTACTTTTAAGAGTTTGAAGAATTTTCAACATACAAAGTTTTTTCCTTGAGAGTATAGAAGTATTCGTATCATACAAGTAGAAGTTTTAGGGCACAATTTCCAATCAAATAAATATTACAAAGTAACTATTATTACAAAGTATACCCATCCCCAGTAACAAGAGACGAAACGGTACAAGCGCGTGCGGCTAATTCGTAAACTCTCGAAGCATCCGCTTCTCTTTCTCGAGAACACGCGAGGACCTTATTTGCGACTGCGCGTGCTCCGCGCGTGACACAGTCGGGAATCTGAGGCGTAGCCGAGCGTTTCCTCCTGCATAATACAAGCGCGGGCGCGCGCGTCTGTCAGGCGCGCTCCATTTAATCATCGAATTCCGCGGCATCTCCGCCTCGGCATTGTTCCCCGTCTTGATGTCTCGTGGGGAAAATCTCCTTTGCTCGCGCGCTGTGAAAAACCTCGGGCTGAATAAACGAAGAAGCATATAATATATATAGATAACTCCAAGGAAACTGCCGGCAAGTATAAAGCTGAACAAAGCCCAGAGGCAAGAGAGATAGACTCTCCTCGCGTGCGGGGGGAAACGGTCGAGGCGCGCGAGTGGCCGAAAAATAGAAAACGAAGGGAGACTTGGTTCGCGCCTGGGAGTGGGAGAGAGAGGAAGAGGGAGAAGACGGTATATCCAGCTCGCATGTCTACAAAAGACGCGACATGCAAAAGAGGAATGGAGGCCGGCTGTGTGCCATATATAGGCTACTCTTGTCTCTCGGCCCCGCGTCGCGTCGTGACACACACAAGCATTGTCTCTCGACCACGATAAACGCGCGCGCCGAGCGCCGTACACTCTCTTTCTCGCGCGCGTGTACGTTTGAGTATATGGGAGAAAGACGGGTGTGAGCGCGGGTGCGGGGCACTATGAAATAGCTGGCATTCCACGCACGTGGTGTATACTCTGCCGACGCTTGTCAACGTGCGCGCGGCCCGTAGTGGACATGCCTTTTCCTTGGCGCTTTCGTGTCCTTTCTAACGCCTGTATAACAAGTACAATGCGGAAGCGAAAGGTAGGAGAGAGGTGAGACGGCATTTTTTAAGCTGCGTGTATGCGCGAATATGGAATGCACTTGACAGTGCAAGGGATTTTTACCTTGACAAAAATCTGAGCTTGTGAGATTCTATACATGAGGGAATATTTCATTGTTTGTTTTGGGGAATAGCAATAATGGATTTTCAAATATGTGAATATTTATTAAGTGTACCAGGTACTGTGCCCTCGCCAGTTACTGGATTTTTGCACGCTTTCATGTGTCCGCAGTAATTGAAATTTGTCGCTTAGGGGGCACTTACCCGATGTTGAAAATATTTTCAAATGAATATTGTTATTATATCTGTTGGCTCTGCACAGAGATAAATTATGTTTGAAAATTTACAATTTATGTATAAAAAAATACTATTTTACATAGTAGTCCATACCACCATGAGTGGGGATGGATTTGCCGAAAATATTTTTGCCGAAAGCTAAAAATATCGAAAGACGCTGAAAATAACCTACTGGTCTGGTAGGTGGTCTGGTAGCCTCTCAAACAATTTTGTTAATATACAACCCATAATTTTATTTTTCGATTTTTAGGTAGATAAATGTTAATACTTAATTTTTATATCAATAATTGACTATTACTCCAAGTCATTGATAACTGCGCCATTCCATTCTTCCAACTTCTGTAAACTAAAAAATAACTTCACTATGCCAGTCAATTATATCGATAATACGATACATTACGTACTTTCTTTTGATTTATACTGAATGTCGGCGGAGTATGTTTTTGAAAATATATCCTATAAAATCAGTATTATCGCACTAAAAAATATAAACCTATGAAAAAAATTGATCAGGTTATTAAACGAAAAAATTACAAAAACGTTGATTAAAAATCAACGTCTGGCCAAACTCAAGTTATACTACTTTTATGTATTTAGCATAGGGACAAATTTTAATTAACCTTTTTAATAGCTTTAGCACTTAGTAAACTGACAAATTATTTTTTCTAAATGTCATATTTCATTATACTTTGAATCGTAGGTTTTATAGTTTGCATTTTTCAAATTAAATAATGTGACCATTTTCTTTTTAATAACAACTTCTACGAAGACATTTGCAAAAGTTATGGCTTTATTTATTAGTGTTTATCAATAACAATTAATTTAAAAATATTAATGTTTTCTAAAATATTGTATCAAATTTAATATGTATAAAGATCATCTATTATGAAAAAGACAATATGTGAATTTAAATAATGTAATCATATTCGCAGGGAATAAAACTTTATACAAAAAATAATAGTATTTGTGGAAAGAAAGAATTATTGCATCAAACAGCTATGAGAAACATAAAAGTAATTGCATTTTCTGTTGGTCCACTATAACACGGGGCCACAAAAGCATCGCTGAAATTCTGCGGCGAGTGCAGCGGCCCGCTCATCATCTCCGCGTAATTCGAGCGCGTTTTATCGGCGCGAGCTCTAAAATCAACGAGCAGCAGGGAAAAAGCAAGTGGAGGAAAATCAAACTATCCGCGGCGCTGCTTTGCCATACCATAAAGTTCCGGATGCGCGCACAAAGCGCACGAACGCGGCAGCGCTGCAAATTAACATTGCACTCAGCGCACGCGGGAGAGGGCCGACAACAACGCGATCGGTATATATACGCGCGGGCGCAATCGATGCCGGCGCCTCTCATAAAAGCAAACCATCCGAAATGAAATTACTCGCACTGGAGCAAAAAAGGAGCTGGATGAGCAAAAAGGACCAATGCAAGAAGCTACGTGTACGTATATATAGGCATACAAGCGAAGCGCAAACGCTCTTAGAGGGAGGAGAGGATTTCGCAAAGGATTTTCAATCATCCAGTTACATACAGCGAACGGATGCGTTTCCGTTTATATTGAGTCTAGGTAGCCAGCTCTGCACGTACATACATGTACACACACACACACTTTCTCTGTGGCACAAGTGGTAAACTTTATCTGTATCGACTATCGGATCAGAAACGAGCGCCAGCGCGCTCGGGGCTGCTTGTTGTTTGTTTGACGCCAAGTTTATCGGTTCCTCAGCGATTTCGCCAACTTGCTACGCTTCCCTCGCACTTTCGCCTCCTCTGGGGCTAAGGTAAGCTTTGCACGCTGGCGCTCTCGACGAAGAACGAAAAAGAAAGGCGAGGGAGAGAGAGAGGTGAGCAGAGGGAAGCGTCTTTCTCTACGATGCGCAAAGAGAGAGAGAGAGAGAGGGAGGCGAAAGAGGGGAGCTAGACAGAGAGAGGGAAAGGGGCAAAGCTCCAAGCGCGAGATCGCCGAACCGGCGGAATTCCTTTGGGGAACTTTCCGATATTCATATTGCCCGCGCTCGTGAACGCGCGCGCTCGGCTCTACTACATCAAAAATTCCAGGCTTGCCGTTTCATAAAGGATTCGCCGAGCCATTTATGATATTATGTTTTCTCTCTCTTCCTCTCTTTCTTTTTCCCTCCCTCTATACTTCTCTCTCTTCCAAGCTTTCGCTATGATGCGCGCTCGGAAAAAAAAATGAAAGTTGCAACGACGCTGCTTTTGGTTCTTTGCGCGCGCGATCCCTTTTCGTGAAACAAAGCTGCGAGCGCTATCGAGTGTTTTGGGAGCTCTCACGACATTTGTTCATAATAAAGAATGCAAAGTGAAGAAGGGAGTATCGATTTTAACGATAGAAACGGCTTTCATCTGTTCTCGATGCACGCAGTCGTATATGTGGGTTCGTCAACTTTACTTTTCTTATAGGTATGCCGCAAGATTTCTTTCGATTAAATTCAATTATGATTTTCAAGCCATCTCTTTGTTGTGTATTATTGTTGAGTAATTCATTGTCTTTTTAGAGAGTTCAAATTAACAATTTAATTTCAATGTAGGAATTCCTTTCGAATTGCCCTCCTTTTTGCATTAAACGGTAAGTTATATTTAAAAGTACGGTAATGGTAAGTTAGTTCGGATAAAGTAGTCGTTAGCTCGCCAGAAACTTTAATAATATAATTTTTGTTGGTTTTCTAATTGTTGTAATATGATAGATTGACGATTCTACTAGCGCAAAAATATAATGAAATATCATTAATTGATTTTGTTGTAAATCCGGAGTTTTTCATAGATATTTTTTCAAAGTAAGGTTGTAATTTTGCTATTGCAAATATAGATATCGAACATATTAACCTTTAGACTGTCGGGATTTGGAAGAGTATATCGCCCTCAGAAAACTGGTATTTAAGGTACCTTATATCAATGATTGATCATACACACA
>UXGD01003427.1:0-20509 GCA_900474315.1 Torymus auratus | reverse complement strand
GAGATTTATATCGCTTTATATAAAAATAAATACTGTTTAAAACGATATAAAGATCTTCCCAAAAATATACTTTGGCAGTACTGAATGATTTACAGTACAATTTATGATTTTATGGTAACAAAATAATTTGAAATTTAGTTGAATAAATTCTAAATGTTAGTAATTGTACAATATAGTATATTTATATAGCTATTCTAGTAAAATAATATCACGATTCAAATTTAATTTAACTGATATAATTTATTTGCAAAATAATAAAGTATCTCTATTTTTAAATAATATCGCTCTTTCTATATTGACGAAGCTCTATCAGAACGGTCTTAAATCAAATTTCATATTTGAATTTTTAATAAAAACGTATAATCTAATGCTCGTCAATAAATCGAAACCTGCGTGTACACCTCGTAATAAATTTAACTTTATTCAATTTCAACGTCTGTATTGAATTTCTTTTCCAATTCGGCCGAAGTTTTAAATAAACAAATCAATACTACGCTCGCGCATCCCCAACAAATCGTCATTATCAACAGAAACACATTGATTCTTAATTAACGAAAAAAAAAAAATGCTTTTCGAGGCCGTTAGCGAGCCAGAGTATAGAAGAGAGACAGGCGCGCTGCTCTTGCGAATCGCTTTCATCGTACGGGAAATAGAACGATTAATGCCGGCGAGCCGTTTGAAACGAGCGGACGAGCGTGATTTACGGTATGGCACGTTTTTGATTTAACGGCTATATAGCGCTCGCTCACAATGCGCCCGCGCGCGCATATACACAGTGTACACGAGCCGGGATATACAGCCATTATGTTCGAGCGTATCGGCCGGTAAAATTGAAAAGCTTTTGAAAATTAATAATTGCCGATGACCCAGAAGTGGAGCACCGCGCGACGTGGGGTAAAATTAACCGATCCGTTATGGCCGGCGAAATTTCGGATTTTCATTTTGCTCACTCCGCATTGCGCGAGTGTTTGTGTGTGTATTATATACGCAGGCGGATGCCACACTGTTGGTAGGAGGTTTTTTTCTTTTTGACCGGCAATGCGAGAGAGAAAGAGGCGGAGGAAAATCGCTGGCATGTAACTTTCGTATAATGGATTTTGCGCGCGCTCACTTCGACAGACATCGAAACTTTTTCGGCCGAATTTTGTCGGTCAGCCGCGTGTCGTTGCGGCAAGGGTGAAGAATTTATGGCGTAAAATATCGATTTGCAAATTTTTTTTTGGTTTGTTTGAATTTCAATCAAGAGTCCGGAAGATAAATGTATTCATTATAAATCGTGAATAAGTTTGGAAGAAAAAGTTTTGGTTGATATGATCGATTATTATTAGGTCCTCTCCATGTCCAAACAGACATAAAGTTATACTGGAACATAAAAATTTTTCAAGTTAAAGTATTCGATGAGCTACTTGTGTTACAACTTTACATTGGTAATTTACATTGGTAACATTTTCAACTATTTTGTAAACTGTTTATTATGTTACATTCAATATTAATTATACCAACTAATTTACAAATAAGGTAAGCTATACGCGAATCGTCAGACTGAATATAAGGATTAACTACTGACCGAAATTCGCGTTGACTAAGCAATTGAAAATTGATTTTCCATTACCATAAATTACTCGTGATTATCCAGCCTCGCGTTGTCTTTAAATATAGCTAAAAGCGGCTTGATTCGACAACTTCTAAAGTGCCCCGGCGAGCCGTTCTTTACAGATTGAATTATTGGCAGAGTTTTCACCGAGTTGCGCGCGCGGGGACAAGCGGACGTAAATAATAAATGGATCAGCCGTCGAGGCACTTGACCCCCTCTTCTTCTTCTTTCTCCTCTCTGCCACGTTTATTCCGTCATTCGCCCGGCGAGAACGGCGCCGTCGCGTCGTCGACCTTCTACTGTGTAGTATACGCGTGGGTGTCATGTCACTACGCAGGACGGCCCAGGCTTTTTATCCGGATTTCCCGTGGCTAAAAAAGGCCCCGGCCAAAGCCGCTTACCGATCGGAAAACAACTTATCTCGAAGTGAATGAGTATCGGATTACACGAAAAGGAAAGAATAGATTTTAAAGCCTTTTAAGGGTCGTCGACGCTGCTGCTGCTGTAGCCCGAACTCGATTCATCTGTCTTCTTTTTTTTCTGCAGGTCCTCGCGGCAGGTCAATCCATTTTGTGCTGTGGGATCGTCTCTCGCTATTGTTTTTGCGGTTTTCAAGCGATATTAAACCCTGCATTTATCGGTTATAGGAGGAGAATGGTAATTTTGTCGTTTTTACAGTAGATTAAATTTTATCCCCGAAAGCGGTATCGGGTATTACGTGTAGTGTAATGTTACAGTCTAATTTCTATTTATGAAGGGCTTTGCGGAGAACGATAAAAGTGAAATATTTAATATCGTTGGACATTTTTATAAGAAAGAGAAATATCTTGACAAAAAAGAAAAAAATCAATTTATTCGCGAATACCGGTGAAAAAGTTTCCACCTTTAGTGAGAATATACGCAAGCTTTCAGAGATTTATTATTCTTTTTTGTAAAAAAAAAAAAATGTAAAAAATTATAAAAAGTTTATAATATAAATTCCCAGAGGCTGTGTGTGTGTGCTTACTTTACGATGTAATAAACGTTTTGATGAAATTTTTAAGCACTGGCTTAGACCGTACTTTTGAAAATATTTGAAATATTTTTCGCAAGCGTATATAACGTGCGAAGGTATTAAATGTTATAAACCGTTTCAAGTATTTGCAACAATTCACATAAAACATTATCCTATATCCGGCATATTAATATCCCCTCCCTTTCACCATTAAAAACTATTTTACAATCTTCATTCAGAAAGTTCTCGAACCTTACGTCGATATTAAATTTCTCATCAGTTATATATTAAAAATCAATTACGATAAGAAAAGTTTCGAGATAACCGTTCTCAAAGAACCACGCATCTTGATTTACATAATGCCCCGTGTGATTAGTCACTTTTCCTCGCCCCGATATTTCACGGAACCCAACAAATTCCTCATATCTTCCATTACAAGACACTTGCCCCCTTCGCTTCTCCGAAAGCAAAAAAGAAAGCCCTCCCAATTTCGCGTTTGGGGGCGCGAGGCTGAAATTTGAATTTTTACGAGAAAGTATCGAACGACCCGATCCTGTCGTAATACCCCACTTTCTTACCCGATAGTAGGGAAGTTCGATAATTTGCGAACGGCGCGAATAATTTTCGGAATAAACGACTTAATGAGACAATGAGGAAAAAAAGGGAACTCGCTGAGGATTCATAAAATTTCACGGTTGTGTCGAATAAGGAGGTTGGAGGAGGAAGAGGAGAAAGCCCGTGCGAGGTAAACGAGGCGAGGCGAGCATCGCTCCGTGATATACAACAATTCATCGCGAATTTTCCAGCGAGCAGAGAGGAAAATCTTGTCCGCACACCTGTGTGAGAATAGGCGAATGCAGACAAAGGCGATGTACTCGTATTGTTGAAGTACAGGGATGCAAATTAGAAATAATGTTATGTGATAATTAAACGTAGAGTTGTCGAGATGGTGTAATTAATACAGATACACACAAATAAGTGGTATGTGTAAGAAACTAGATAATGGCCATAGTATGATGCATGTCTCTTAAACACGAATACGGAGTCGGAATTGCTCAATCACATCAGAATTTAAAGATATCTGAAGTATAAGATACTTAGATATCTTGAAAAATAAAATTTAATGTATTTACAGATACATTTAATTAAAAAATGACGCTATCAATATGGTCATCAAGTAAATACTTTTTCTTTTCATTATACAAGAATATGGGTGATTAATTATATACCTTTTTAAATCAATAATCTATCTTTCCACTTTTTAATTGTAAAATACCATGTAATCCTTTTATAATAATAACCTACAAGAAAATCCATCATAAACAGAAACATTACGTTTCTTAAGAATTCAAGCTTATATATTTTTCCATCAATAAACTACAAAATCGAGTATTTTATAACCATTACATTGCGCAAATAAACCCATTTCCTCAAGCCATCAATACTGTTTGATTTTTCACTTCTTCGTTTCCAAAGAAACGTTACCTCAGCAACAACAACAGCTTTCTTACATACACCCATGCGCCATTCTTCATTCCTGCACACAGAGAGAGACTCTCGAGAATCGCGTCAAAGTGTACAAAACTCGGCGCGCAATTTCCGTCCTCCGGCTCGCGCGCGTGTCGCTTTTTCCAACCGAGCGCGCTCGAGTTGCCTCTGATGTCTCCCTCCCACTCACTTCCCTCGACGCGCGCAACACCTGCTGCACGCAAAATCGCGATTTGCCTCGCAAGCGACGTCGGTTCTTCTTCGTCCTTCTTAATGCGCGATTTAATCTTTATCGCCGCGCGCCGGCTCAGCTGCGCAATTAGCTGTATCATTGAATTATGCTAATCCGCGTTGTATTTTTGCCCTCAGTTTATACTCGCGGCCGGATTAGCATTGCTGACGAGTCGTGCGCCGTTAATAATTCTGCTGGACTTTTATTGTCTCTAATTGCTTTTGTACAAGTCGCTTCATAACGCAAAGACGTTGACATTTTTCGCGTAAAGTGACGATTTAACTTTCTCTTTTTATTACCATATTCGAAAACCTCGTCACCAGCAGTTAGCATATTCGCGAACTCTATCCCTTCTAATTCGGGCTGAAAATCTACGATGACGATTAGAACTCATAACGAAATCAGTGCTGCACTTTCCATTCTCCAGCAAACTTTCTCCGCTCGAACGGCGGTGAATTCTCGTGTTGAATTGTCTCCTCCACCTCCTCGCGCGCGCTTGCAACAAATCTCCATTTCTACTCCACTTCTGCGAAAGAACTCCACCCTCCCAATCTCTTCTGCCCTACCCTCTCGGCAATCTCGCACCACCGTAACTTTTCCTCGCAACTCTGCGCCGTGCTCCTCTTCTTTTTCTCTCTTTCTTCACCCGGCGAATCCTTGGCTAAATCGCCCGCTTTTTTCACGCAATCTTGCGACAGACCACGCGTTGCTTTAATATTCAGCAACGTGGTGTGTCCCCCTGCATGCGGGAAATGACATTCCTGATACAAAGGCGAGGTGAAGCAAATGCGACCAAGAGAGAGAGAGATGAGGAGATATTGATTGATTGAACCCCATTCGAGGCGTCGGATGTCGCCGACGATGCTGCTGCTGCTGTCAGTGGCTGCGCATTAAGGGGATTATACTATTAAGGATATTGCATACCTTATCTTTAGCTCTCACGGCGTCTTGCGACACGGGGGAAAATAGTGACGAGCCGGCGCGCGGCGCCGTGTCATTCTCTCTTTCTTTTTCTTGTCCCTTCGACGGCTTAATAGATTTTGAATTAGCCGATATATCTTGTGTGTCTGATACGGTTACTTACTCGGGTTGGCGAAATGGAAAATTGGTCAGGGAATTTCGAAGATATACGTTGGATGAAAAATAAATGAAATGGAAATGAAACATTTTTGGAGTATTTTTTTTTAATTTTGCAGCACTGCTATACTTGTTTTCGTGGAAATGTTAGCAGAACTATGTTGGTTTACTGCGTGTGTATTTTTAGGAGGATTAAAAAATTTTATATTTATTTTTACAAAATATTAGTAAAAGTGATATGAATGTTTTCCAGCTGTTTTTTACAAATAAACGTTTGTATGCACAGAATGTTTGAAATGACAATAAACCAACAACACGGCTTGTAAATATATATATTTTTTCAAAATAAAAAACAACTAACACAATACTGCATTATATAATTTATCCTTGTATGTAGAAATAGCTAAAATTCAACGATTCAGTGAACCATTCTATCAAATCGCGCATGAAATAAGAATTTTTAATATTGTTAACCGAAACAACAAAAATCTTAAGAAACCGGCAAAGTAAGAGCAAGGCACGCAGATAAACACAGCTACGCCGGAAATATGGCTAAAGAAGAGACCGCGTAGCCAGTGAAAATATTATCTTGAGAGTTCTTAAGGCTCGTAAAGCCGTACCGCGGTGGGTAGCCGTGGGGCATTATCGCGGCGTAAAGATCGACGCGTGACGACGGGAGCTACGGTGAGCTCTTACGTGCAGGGACGCGTTATAACCTGGTAAGGAGGCTCTATACTCTTCGTCCCTCCGCATGCGAAGCTCGTAAAGGATCCCGCACTCCTTTGAAAAGCAACAACGTGCAACGCTAACACAAACCCGGGGCGCTAAAGAAAGATAAAAAAATTGCGCATCGATCGAACGAAGATTCGCGCGAATTAATGCACCGTCATTGTAATTCTTATCCGGGTGCGTGTAAAACGAGAAGGAAGGAAATTAATTTTTTTTTTCCACCGAAGCGCTCGTAAAACTCACCGGCGTGGCGGCCTTTTTTACGGCGCCGAAGCTCTAACGCGTCCGGTTTTAAAAGCCTCGGACGCGCGCGTGCGTGCATGAATAAAATTGCGCTCTTTTTTATGGGGAAGGAGGGGTAGCGTACAGGCGGTGCGCAGGATTGCAAGGTGTTTTATTTACAAGGTTGCACGGGTGGGAAAAAGGCAGGAAGAGTGCGTGTAAGGTTTACGGCAGCGGAGAAACGTCAGGGATGATTCGCATAATGTCAGGATTCCCAGTGGTGTAATGAATGGTTGTGTCGTTTATGGAGGTGAGAGTTCGGATTTCTTTCGGTGTTGATGGAAGAATGTTATGGTTGCTAATTGACATTTGTGGTGATGGTGGTGAATAGGAGTAATGGTTTTGCTAAACTTTTAGTTTCATGGTACGTATGTATGTAAATTTTTTTTATTATGCTAGAACAACTTGTAGTAGAAAATTTCGTATTTCGTGGAATTCTTTCAGGCCATATGCTCCAGATAAATGATAGCGAGGGCAAATATTGCGTATTTATACTCGAAAATGGAAATTTTTTCATTATATTATTTGGCAGTGGAGAAAATTTCATCTTAAAAGCTGTATCGTCATATTTTTTTTCTTTTTTTTTTTAAGTCTTGCAATTTCTATAACACGAGTATACTAGAATTTCGATACCCCGAATATTACCTTTTCATATTGCATTGATAATACAAAACCATACTTTACTTTCTTCAAAAATCGTGCAAAAGCAAGAAGACAGTATATTTCGCCGAACTAATTTGCCAACTTTTTATAACATTAGAACCGCGCGGAAACTCGACTTTTCTAAATTCATTTGCGAATTACACACTTTGACTATTGCGGGCTGTTTTCTAATTTTCAACTCGTTCAAAGTTCAAAATGCAAATTGCAAAAGTTCTGTTTAACTGATGTGTCCCGGCGTAATCCGAGGCGTAGTTCCGACATTAACAGTAATAATTTCGTTAAAACCGCGAAGAGCGCGAATAATTCACGCAGCAGCGTACGCGTCCCTGCCTCTCGCCAAGGAGAATATTGTTTCCCCTCTATGCCTTCCCCTCTCCAAAAGACTTTTCCTTCTTTCCTCGCTTTCTCTCGAACCCAACTTATATACTCTTTCAGTCCGCAATCAGCTACAACTACGCGGCATTCGTACGCGAAAAAGAGATTAAAGGGATAAAAGAGAGCACGCTAAAGAACGAGTTAATCATAAAAAGTACGCAGTCAGCAGTCGATGCAAGGCGGAAAGAGAGAGGGAAAAAACCACTGCTGCACATGCGTCCATGTATACACGAGGAGAGTACAAACTCGCGCTCTCTCTCTCTCTCCCTCTTTCTCTCTCTCGTGTACCCAGATGTACGTGCGCGCTCTTTTCCTCGATATACCATATAAGTACGGAGAGTGCCGACGTACGCAAGGCCGTGATACGTGTTCTACATGACTCTTTCTCTCTCTTTCTCTCTGTCTCTCTCTCTCTCTCTCTCTCCTGGCCGTATCCCCCTGGCTCTTACTGTCTCGTGCCGAGCGGATCGAGGCTTTCCGAGGCCTTGAAAACTCGCGCGCGCCGACTCTGCACCTCGTCACGTAATTCGAGATGTGGATTACTTGGAAGCATGCGCGCGGCGCGAGGTATGTTCAGGGGAATTCGAAAAAATTTTTTGGATGGAGTGCTGAATGTACGGAAAGATTGTGTAAATTTGTGTAGCTGAGAGGAATGAAAAATTTTTCGTGAATTCTGTAATCTTTTGAATAAAAATGGAATTCTTGTAGCATTTTTTGAGAATTGAATTGAGCATTTTTTCTGTTCCAGTATTTTTTTTTAATATTTTCAAAATTATGATGGCAAGAGAGGGTCTTATGACATGATACGTAAATTGTGTATTTTTTTAATGGCTTTTATTCCCATCTCCACTCTAATGGTCCTTTGTTACATAACGTACTATTATAGACAATACTGTTATAATAATTATTATCTTATCCCAACAAAAGTAAAGTGAAAAATCGCGTGTCTAGATTCGCATATCTTTCTTTCAAGTGTGCAAATAAAGAAATTTGTTAAAAAGCGTATCATTTATATCTTTAATAACCTAAAAATCCTAACAAAAAGATATTTCGAAGACCATTATACTCGAACTATTATTATTCCGGTTAAAAACCTGCCAAAAAAATTGTGCTCCAATCTCGCCAACAACTTCCCACCCCACCCCAACCCCAAATCGACTGTCTCTTCCAAATTCAATCCCACCACAACCACCCGTCACATTCCATTCACGATAATCGCGTTAGCTCGCCAATCCAGACACACAACAAGCGACTACGAAAAATAGGACACGTAGCCCGAGATCCACCGCAACCTCATCCTCTTCCTCCGCGCGCAGCTATATACGGAAAGACGACGGCAGCGTCGCCGACGGCCCGGCAAGGAGATAATGCGGCGGCGCACGGAGTCATCGGGGTTCTTAGAACAAAGCCGCGCGGGCGCCCACGCCGGGGCCATAAGTCACGCGAAAAAAAGTTACGGAGCTGGCTCCACTCCAGCCGCGCGCTCTCTCTCCCGCTTGCATTTGCAAAGGGGATAAATTTATTACCGCGATGACCTGATAAACGAGCCGTCTGTATCCCCCTCTCGCGCGCGACCGTTATACTCGTGCTCTGTTTCGCCGAGCTTTGTCTCTTTCCATATAGCGGCGGCGATTGCCGGGAGGGCTTGAGTCTATTCGTCTTTATTTGTCCTTGGGTATTTTGCTCCGTCGTTTCTTTTAGCCGCTGCGCTTATGCGGTTGTGCTGTTCGAGGTGTCGATGTCGGTTTTACTCGGCTGGGGAGTTTGATCTGGCCTGATTATACGTGACTTTGACTACTTGCAGTTGAAATGATGATTTATAGAACCTTATTTTCGAATATCTACTTTATGAATCGTAGTAGAGTAATACTTGTAATAGTAAGTGATGAAGTAAGTATCTATAGTCTAATGATATAAATATCACTAACTAGGAGAGTGTACTACTTGCGGGTGAGGGATTTTCCTCAAATTTTAGGACATGTTTTTGGAAGTGAAAATATGAAGAAAGCTACAATAGTATACCGCAACAGTCTAAAAAAACTCACGTTATACACATTTTGAGTCTTATTAAAAAAAAAAAAAAAAAAAAAATGTTGAAAAACAGACTCTTCTTCAAACAATAATCAAACAATCGAAAAAAATCAAGGAGTGCGAGAGCGCTTCGAAGGTCAGTATTGTATATACAACTTTAAAAATATCAAATAAACTAAAAAAAGGAGTTTTCATCCACTTTTATCAGAATCAAAAAATATTAATTTTGGCGAAAGCTATGGTATACTTTGACGCTGAGCAAAGAAAATGCACTAAAAATTTACAAAGATATGCTGCTACATTTCATACTTAAGCGCATTTTCTTTGCTCAACTTCAAAGTACCATAGTTTTCGCCAAAATTAATATTTTTTTTATTTTGACATAAGTGGATGAAAGCTCTCTATTTCTAGTTTTATTTCCAATTTTTAAAGTTGTAAATAGATTGTTTGAAGAAGAGTCTGTTTTTTAATATTTCAAATGTTTCACCTGCAGGTAGTACACTCTTAATAAGGGAAAGTTTAGAAATAGAAGATATCGATGTCGGTAAAAAAACAGTTAAAAATTTAATTCACAACATCGTGCTGGTATGAGAGCAAACATCGCTTCGGTTCTGTGAGATATGAAAATCAATGGCATATGTACCAATAACTCGCATCGCTTATGTAAACACGGGTGCAATTTTGATGCAAACCGTATTCGCCAATTAGCTTGTTTCCTCTCTACAAGCATTCGGTTCGATTCTCCCCCTCGCCCCCACAACTTTGACATAATATTTACCGTATTCAAAAATTTTTCCCCGCGTAAACACAGGCTATTCCCGACCCAAAACTACGGATGCATAAAATTTCGTTTACCCAAGCCATAGCTTCGGCGCTTCAACGCAATTATCATCCCCTCCCCGACCCTCAATTAAAACGCTTTACATTAAAAATTGGGTTAAAATTGCTGCCAGAACCGGCCCACGCGATAAAACAGGGTCAATCATCGCGCTTTCCCGCGAATTTCGCTAAAATCCCTGTGTACCTATCACTCAACGTGTGCGAAAATCACTCCATATAACACACGCTCATCTCTCCGCAATTTTCCGACATTCAAAATCCTCAGTTCATTCCTGACAGCACTCGAATTACATCGAACACAACTGGGTTAGCGACGTCAGAGTATAAGAGACACCTGCGTTCGTTTTTTTTTTCAGGACACCTCGCGTGGGGAAGTTTATCAGGGGAGACAGTTGCTCGATCGCGGTTGAAAGGCAGAGAGTCGGGAGAGTCCCGCGCGACGACAAGCGACGTCAGGGGAAGGCTTTCGGGCTGCCGCAGATGCACTTGTCTTTGTCGGCGCGTATAGAAGCCGATAGTTCGTGTTGAGACGAAGTGAAGGGGTACGAGGCTTCTGAAAAGTGGCTGAGATGCGGTCGTCGTGAGGCTTGAAAAGCTCTGAATATTCATGCCGATACTTGGAAAATTGGTTTGTGGCTTTTATTTCGGAAGAATACAAGTAAATAATTTTCTTTTTATAAAAAATGAACGGAAGTTGTCTGAAAGACCGACTAAAGAACACCCCACTGACTTACTTCTACCCTCATCATAAATTAACGTACTAAATATTTTAAAATTCAGCGATCGGGGACAAAACTTTATTATTCGGCGCCCTTAGACATTACAATTAAAACATCTTCGGCATCCAATAAACCTTTAACATTAAAATTTTTTTTTGTCACCCCTCATAAATTTCTAAACATCCATTAATAATCATATACTCCGGGGGATGCGCGACATCAACTTTCCATTACTCATTTCGCGCCGCGCATTCTCCGTTACACCGTTACCATCATTAACTCCGCCCCCCGACGCCATTAGTAACACATATATAATTCCCAATTACACGGAGTGCCGTGGCATCGGCGTATAACTCACTCCCCAGGTTTATACGACTAATTTCTTTATTCGATAAGGACAAATTGAATAAAGCCGCCGCGGCACTTCGGGGAAAACCCGCGAGCGGGGATTTTAAAAGCCCGGCAGTCCGTAAAACTCGCGCGCATCGCGCATTAATCAAATAACGCGCGCGTAGAATTATTCCAACGTGCGTGTTGTTCGCCTCTTTCGACATTTGCGCTAAAATGGCATATATAGGGCGATAAAACAATGCGGCGCGCGCGCAACAACGTCGAGTATCATCGCGAATACGCTAGGCTGAGCTTTCAAAATGCCATCGCCGCGTCAATGCGAGGCGCACCGCCGCGATATTTTTGCTGCATCCGAAATTTGCGCGAGTTCTGATGTTGAAAAAACAGCTGCCTTTCTACATCTGTATGCCGCGATTTTTTAATACATCTACTCGTGCATGCTTATATATACCGTGTGTATTTGGTATGGACACGCGCACACGCATGAGCGAATGTTTGCGAGCTAACAAACTGCGCGTATATTTATTTATTATCGCGTGCGTGCCAATGCGTTCGAGTTCGTATTTCCCGCAGTTTGCGGAACGTTTCGCACGCGTGTCTATACCCTCGGCCACATTGACATGCACGTTCGTATAGTCGTGTGAAAATATATTAGTGGGAAACCTCGATAATATTTCGATAGCTTTCGTAGTTCGTTAACGACGAACGACTGTGGGCTCGAGTAAAATGGCTAAAGCTACAATACGCTCACCGTTAAAATTATTTCTTCTGATGATGAACAAGGAAAAAGAATATACTTTTACGGAGCTCCGTAATAACTGCTTGGATTTTACGGGACTTGCGCGTCAAGCAAATCAGACGAAGCGAAAAATTTTTATTTCCCGGTATATATACTTTTATGGAGTCATGTTTCGTAGCGATACTTTAAGTCAGGTACAGAGTCGCGGAGTTATTCGTTAAGTACACTGTCCGCGGACAACCAGTTGTTTCTCGAAAGAAAGTTTTTATATACTTTTTCCTCAATGACAAGGAGGAAAAATTGGGTTTCAGAAAAGTAATTTTCTACGAGAGGCTATTTTCGAAACTCCCTCTTGATTAATGTTTGGCCGGTAAAAATGTACATTTAGCGCGCGGCAATAAACAAAAAAATGTTAAAATTCAGTAAAAATTACTTTACTCGAGGAAAAAACTATAATAATTGATTTATCACCGAGCTCGTACTCGTACGGTACGTAAATCGGTAATTGCTCGTTTAATTAATGACAATGCGCACGCGCACGCGCATTAAAAGTTGGTATATATTTCCGGGTCCATTAAATACTTAAAAATCATTGCACTCGATTTACGAGGGAAGAATACATATATATTATAACACGCGTGGCGTGTATACCGAAACGCCCGCATTTATCGCCAAAAAGAAACCTGCGACCCGGCGCGAGCAATGTAAAATGTCACGCTGAGGATTTATGTAGATACATGTGCAATGAATTTATAAATAGGCTCAGAGAGAGTGCGCATACATACTCCGCTGAGCTAATTTAACGTAATTGCGATGAGCGCGGCATCGATTACCCCAGGGCGAGCTTCAATCATACTTTAAACGCGCATTCGTGGAATCCCTTGTTTCGCATACAGCGAGTGCTAGAAGTTCGATAAATGCGAAATTACGGGTTTCAATCGTGGTGCTTATTCAACCGTTTAATTAGGCGATTCTTCACGAAAGTAGGTGAGAATTTACTCGGAAAAGAGGTGTAATATCGAATATATATGATGCAATCTACAAAAATATCACTTCTTGCTTATCAAAACCAAAAAAGAAAATAACTTTGTGTATTCATAAAAAAGCACACTGTATTAAAAACATAAAATTTAATGATTAGACTTACTGAAAATAATCATAGAAATCCTTTAAAGTGACTAAATGTTTCGCAAATTAAATTTACGATTGTAACAAATTTAATTATAGTAGAGTGCAATTAGTAATATTGAAGTTTAATTATAAAATCATCAAATATTACAAAAAAATCCATTACATTAATTCATCAATTTTATTTAAAATAAATTTTTTATCGAGCACAATGTTAGCACAATAGATTTTATTACCATTAATTATATATCAGATCAGAGTGCAAACCCGTGCCTTCCTCATCCATCACTCAATCAAAATCGCTCAATCACATCCATCTCTCCACCTGTTAATTATCACCACTTTCAATAGCATCATACATATCGCGCGGATACATAATTCGCGTCATCGAAGATAACAATGACAAGCAGCCGAAGTGGGTGACAAACAATCGTGTACGCGCTAGCGCGCGTTACCACATCGTCCAATCCGGCAGAATTATACGAGCCGCGGAATTCCCAGCGTCCAAAAAAGCAGGCTCGCGTAAGTGGATAGCAGTTAGCTCGCACACGATGTATATATAGTGCGCACATACCTGTTTGGGATTGCGATGCCGACAGTAGAGCGAGGCAGCTATACATCAGAAGCCACATGGCTGCCTCGTGAAACGATTCTCCTCCTCCACCTCCTGCACGGCTGCCCGTCTGGTCTAGCCCCACTCCCAGACTCGCGGAATCCTCGGGGTCATCTGCGAACAGAAACATAAACGTTATATATAGTGACTTATTTTGTTTTGCTTTTTTATTTCGTTGGTAATGCGATGAGGTGGGGTGTGGTCGAGAGGGGGTGAAATTAATGTTCGACGGGCAATTTTTCACGCGCGGAAATGTCACGCGGCCTGTGAAAAATTACTCGATTGATGCGCATGGTGATAACGACTTTTTATGAGGGATTGATGGCGAATTAAAAGAAAGGAGCGAGAAAATAAACGAACTTATGCGCGGTTGTAAATTGTAGTGACGTATGAATACATTTTCGGTATCGAGGCTTGTTATTGATGACATCGTTTATTATTTATAATCATTTAGAATGTTGATGTCAGCACATGATGTTGACGGCGTCGTTATAAATGTCAACAAGATAAATTAATAAATCGTAAGTAGATATGTCCTTGTTTGGTCGGACACATATTACAGCAAATCGTATATTACACTTACAAATCTTTATAAGATTTAAATCGAAATAAATAAACAATTTTATTTCACAAAATATCTACAAAAACATTCAACGGAGCTTTCACGCCTTCCGACGTCGCTCAGAGATCCTCCACATCGCCGACTTCCCGCAGCCGTTACCCGAACGCTCCTGCGCTTACAAAAAAAGGCTTTGCAACAGCTGCACACACAGAGACTACCGGCTGCAGGAAGAAAGAACGCGCGCGACGAAGAAGGAAACGTGCGCGACAATAGCCCTGTGCGATCCACTCTTATATACCTATACACTAGCTGCACTACGAGCCCGCCGCCGCACGAGAAAAACGCTTCCGCTCGTCCTTTGCGCAGAGGATAGGTATATATTTACGCGTGCGGAGTCGCCCTAGGGCGGCTGCATATAATAACGACAATGCCAAGTCGTCCGTGATGTCGAGAAGCACGTGCGCGACGACATCGTATAGCAGGCTTTTCGGCCGTTTCTGTCTGTGTCTCCATTTCGAGCGCGCGCGCGGCTGTAGCCTCCGTTGTTTACAGCGCGGACGCGACGCGTCGCGGGAAATTCCTCGGCCTACTTTCCTCCGCTGCTGAATAGGGGGAGATGTAGGAGAGAGAAGGAGAGAGAGAGAGATAAAGAGGGATGGGGTGGATGGGGCGGGGCAGGAAGGAGTGTCAGTTTTTGATTGTATGGGGTTGACTGGCGGTGCAGTGGAGTGCTGGGGGTGGGGGGAAGAGTGTGCTGGAGACTTTAAGGGTGATGTATTGTCCGTGTTTAGAAATGGAGTAACAGAGGAGGTTCAGTGGGAGAGTGCATTTGAACTGAAACAATATACGCTCTGTTTAGATGGTATGTGTGTTAGTTGTGATATTATATTAAAAATCTGTTGTTCGTCGATTTAGTCAGTTATTTTTTATGAATATAGGGCTTTGGGTGGGTTTTGAATGCATTTTAGTAGAAATTCGGTGTTTTTAAAGAACAATTTTGTAGCATGAATACTTTAGACAAGACGAACGCAAGTGATAAGGTAACAAATAGAGCGGTTAAAATATTACGCGAGTAGAGTGCTGCACTTAGCAAATATTTACGTGCTCTTAAATTTAGTTCACACTTCCTGTGCTCCGAAAAAGTTATATCTAAATTTGTCGACATTTGAATAATGAAATGTATCGCTTAGAATAATGGCGTGCTTTTAACTTCCCGAGCAACTATGGCTATATACGTTTCTCATGTTAATTTCAGGCGTATACGTCATTTTTGGGATTAACATAACACTTAATGTAATATTCAACACAATTCGCGGTATATCTTCGGTATATTTTTAAGATTCTAACGTGCTGTTCGCTTATATTACATGATTTTCGTATAATACATAATACTAAAGTACATCGATAATTTAAACAAAAGGTATTTTCTTCTCGATGGATATTTAATTTGTTAATGCTTTACTTGGTTTATAAAGTTCTTAAATTTATAAACAAGTATAAATAATTTTATACCAAAATCATAAATCAAAATTAACTCCATTTTCCTAAATTTCCAGAAATTTCAAACTTTTATCTCTTGTTTCTCTAGCATTATTAAAAATTTTATGTTTCAAAATTGTTATAATATTTTTCAACAAAAGCGTATTTCGTACAAAATAAAAAATGAGCTGCAACAAGTTCTAAAAAGTTACTCGCTTTCTAAAAAGCACGAGGAGCATAACAAGATTCAACGAACTTTGTCCTCGAAACAGTCGAAAGAGACACAGTTTTAAACATCACTGTACTTCCAACATCGTTGCAAAATAACTCCACTCCCCGACCATGTCCCTTCCTTACTTTAAAAATACTTCGTACAACCATCTTTCCACCCGCTTCCACAAAAAAATACTCACCTCATAAAAAAAAATCAAACTCATTCACCGCAAAATTAGAACCACCACCAAACAAAATCCAACGCGCGCGTTTCCTCCACCTCGAGACACAAAACCTTCGTCATGATAATGCGCGAATAACGGCTGCTCTCGTATACACCTCGGCTAGCGCTCCCTCGCCTGATATAATTTTCCGGTGGCGGGGTCCGCGCACTCTAAAATGCCGCGCGTTTATGATATACATTTATGCATATCGGCATCATAGCGCTGACGCGCAGGCTTTCACCAAGGAAAACACAAGTCCCCGCGCACGCCACCTGCGCGAAGCAGCAACAGCATCCGCTGACCCGCTTATACTCGTGCGCTTAATTTCTGCGCCTAGCTTTGTCGAGGGAATATAAGTATGACAGTCGGCTGCGGCTGTTGCGCGCGGAGGCGCGAAAATGGGAGGCGCGTCGTATTATTTTATGTAAATTTTACGGCGCGGTTCGAGGTGCGCAGTATTATATGGCCATACGTGTATGCGGGCTCGTAAAGATATTACGTGGATTTTTATACTATTATCGTCGTCGTAGCGAGAGGTGGGTATATTTTTTCGGAAAGCGGGTGGGTAAGCGCTAGGATTTTATTTTGGAGATTGAGAGTGTAAAATTGTTATTGGTATAGTGTGTAAGGAGGTGAGTGTCGGGGCTTATGGGCGATAATTGCGGTAACATCATAATTTTAACGTGGAATTTATGTATAGAAACAAATATTTGTTTTAACGATATATTGGTTTTATAGAAGATGAGTGCGGTTATAAAACTTTACAACGTGTTACAAACCATCGAGTACGTTATATTAAAATTATAACAATAATTATTGTTCCTATAACTTTGCACTTAATAGGTTTATTGAAATAAAAAATTTCGACATTCTTCATCATATTGGCCACCACAAAACTCTTCCTCGCCGCGATAATAATCTCCCGTTGATAATCCCAATATAGCAAACTTTTTCCCGATAGCTTGAATTATCCATCGCTTTTTACACAGCCGCTCGCGATATCGCACCTAATTATTCAATTTCCGAGCTAACGATGTGGCCAACATCGCGTTAACGCGCACCGCTCGAGCGTAAAAAGTGCAGTCGCGCAGCCGCGTGTAATTCGCCACGTGAATATTTAAACGGGGCGCACATTTTTCAGGTCGCGAGCGAGCGAATCTCGTTGTTTTCGACCGACTTTTTTTAAACGTTTCAGTATACGTAGCTCCCTTTTTAAAATGTTAAAAGTTTCGGGACAGCATTTTGCTGTATGTATAGCGAAGGATCCTAGTACCCGTCGTTGTCGTATGTTTTTGTCTTGTGAATGAGGCGAGCGCGAGCGAAATAAAATTTTGATTAACGCGCGTATATGCCGAAATAAATTGAATGCGGGCAGTGGGTGTATGATGTGACGCGTATGGAAGGCGGGACGGGATGTAGGGGAATGAAAAAGTGAGATATATTACCAGAGCAAATGAAGATTTTTTTCCTCGCGCGATAGAGAGAAACATTTTTAATTGGCTGTGCGCAAACAACCCTCCGCGTATAATTATGCACACCTCGTTATGAGAGCGAAATGAAACATTCCAATGATGTGCGCGCAACTTTTTTAAAACTTTATCGATTAATGAGCAAAATGCGCTGATATCGGCTGTATTTTTCGCTTCTATGGTAATGATGTGTTTGGTTATATTAATTACGAACTTTCGTATTTGAGTAAGTGAAAAGTATATAATAGCTAATAATGCTGAAGCCTTTACATGTGCGCAACGTAGAATGAAATACGGTCAGAACTTTACTTTGATGAAAAGAAGACTACCGAAAATTTAATTATTTTTACGTTTCACGAAAGTGTTTCTCATCTATTTAATGAAAAATTCTTGCGCGTTAAAACATACTTTTGGGATGTATATAATGTTTACCGCAGTCCCCGCATCATTTTCATTAAAAACACTCGACAATTTTTAATTTGACTAATTTAAATATCAAAACTAACTTGTTATTTTTGAAGTGTGACATACAGCGCCGGGAGGGCGTACTTCTGAAATTCACTCTTTTAATTACTGTTCTATATAATTTAATTACAATACAGCCGCAAAATATTAATATTCATGAATTGCCGAACATTATATTGCTCAACCATTCCGAAAAAAGTATCAAATCCCCTCCATACACTTACATAACACCACAGAAAAGTACTATTGCAGGCATCTCATTCGCGAAATTGCACCCATCCCACATACACGTATAACTCGAAAAATCCCATTTGTTATTCTAAGCGGAGAAGAAAGAGGCGCCTAAACTGCCGCAGTATTCGGCAATATACACCCACCCCGACTCGATCCATGCAAGTAAATTTCCCAAAGCTTTTTCGCCAGTATAACTTTTTCCACCGCTATCGTGCGATTCTACGCGCTAGCTAGGGCTATAAACAAAAAGTCCTTCCGAAAAACATGGTTTAATTAACCTAAGTGCTCGCACCGTGCCATCCACCCCCGCACTCAAGACACTCAAGACGTTCGCTCTCCCCTTCCCCCATCTTTCTTTCTCTCATTCCTTCTCCGCCGCAACTCGCCACTCGCGCGACCCTTTTTCGCTCCTCGAGGGCGCGGGAGAAGAAAGAAAATGGGAGAGGAGAAAGAGAGTGGAGTGGGTAACCGAAAGCACACCCTCACGCTAGAGAGAGAGAGAGAGAGGTCCTCCATTCTGCATAGAGAAAGTCGTCGGCTCTCGCGTCTAATTCGCGGCCAAGCCTCGTTACACTTCTTGAATTTCAGCTTTACGCGCTGTGTGTGCGACTATACTGAGCTCTTTTTCCACGTACAGCGCGCAACTAATTTTTCACGTGGACTACTCTCGCGTACACATACGTGAGATTTGCGCGTGATTCTTTTATTACGGTTTCTTTTTCTGCAATTTATTTCTGGGTAGTTGCATATTGCGTTTTTTGACTGTTCGTTGAAACAAGTTGTTTTCTTGACCGTATCTCGGAAAAGATTTCACGTGTGTTGGTGATTTTTATAAAATTTATATGTTTATTTTCTTTACTTTTTGTTTAATATAGGTTGGAATTTGTAAAATAAAAGTTTTTTAACTTTAAATCTGCGGTGATATTGAAAAAGGGCTTCTGTACGATTTTTTCAAAAATAGAGTTTTGTAGTATCTTTTGCATTGTATGTGATCCATTCCATTTTATCCAGGAAATTTAAGCTTTCCTTTATAATACCTCCTGCAAGATATTTCGAAAAAAATTTTTTAATTCATAAAATATGCAGTTTTTACTAAAAAAAATCCATTTTTCTAAAAACCCTAGGTTTTTCCTGAAATTTTATAAAGTGATAGAGGGTCTCAATGTACCTTATATGTAACATACAAAAACTGTATATTGGATTCAGTATTTTGTCCCCGTAGAGAATGAATGAAAATAAAATAAAATACAACAATTCTTGTCTTATATTACAATTGTAACCGGCCATAGTCTATGTAAATTGACTTGTGTGTAAATATATAAGGCCAGCTGTGAAAGCTTTTTATTTTTCACTTGTAGTCTTCTTAGCTTTTTAATTATATGAGTAGGTGATTAACAGTTTTCCGGTTAATAAATGGACTGTAAATTCCTTTTTGATTAAACCTTTAACTTAGCTCTAAGCGAACTAACAAACGGTAAAATAGTATATTACGATGGTGATCCGAAGCGTCTTACCGCTTTCGGGTCACCATCTGCTGACGCGGCGATGACGACGAAACGACGACGATGGCATTGATGTTGCCTTACTAGCAGCCGTTTGTGGAAAAACTGGAGTAGCAGCAAACGGTGCCGGTGTCGATGGTCCTGTTGTTGTTCTTGCTGACGGTATTGGTGACGCTGCTGATAACAGTGTCGGCGGGGATGAGAATAAACACCTTACCTCATTTTGGGTCACCATCTGCTGACGCGGCGATGACGACGGCAATGGCGATGATGGCAACTACGTTGCCTTACGGTGATGTGAAATATCGACATAATTTTCAAACATGGATATCTCATGAAAATACCAATAGAATCATTAAACAAAAAAACTGAGTATAGTATTAACATATACGGAGCGCTTGACGTTCGTCTTAAAAAACAAAAAAAAAACATGAGAATTTATTTAATTAAATAAAAACCGTACTGTCGGTAAGTAGATCTCTGCAATTGACCACTTTTCAAACATG
>UXGD01003426.1:0-20510 GCA_900474315.1 Torymus auratus | reverse complement strand
AGGGCGTATATATATATATATATATATATATATATATATATACGCGCGCGGCGCTCGCGCCTTTCAGGAACCTATTCGCGACGTTTCTCACTCTCTCACGTGTATATGCATATATAGAGCTATATACTCGCAGACATGTGCCTATATGTACACGTGTGCGCGCACGGCTAGGGCATTGATGTTCATATTAATGCGCGCAGGTAGACAGGCAATAAGAAGAAGGGCGAGCGAGAGAGAAAGAGAGGGAGATATGTACAAGGGATTACGTAAATTACCCACGGGCATGTGTGTGTGTGCTATACGTACGAGGGAATCCCCTCCCCTGCGAGTCTCTGACTCCACCCCAACCGCGTGTGCACACACACACGTACGTACGTATAAGCGAGGGGGATATCCACTCAATTGCCAGCAGGTCACTCGTCCACAGCAGCAGCAGCAGCAGCGGAAATAAAGGAGCGAGAGAGGGAGAGAGCTTGGAGTTGACGTGCGCGCGAGAGCTGTCTTGAAAAGCCGCCGAAAAGAAATAGCTACCCTCCGGTCTCCCTCCCCCTCATTGTCTGCACGCTTTTCGCCCCCTCCTCCCTTACACGTATAGGTGCGGAGTGTACAAATGGATGGGTGGGTGCGGGTGAATATACCTATATGAAAAGTATAGAGGTAGTGCGATGGCAATGGTGTATATATGTGGGACTGTAATTATATGAGGCGTCTAATTGTACGTGGATGTGTCGTTCGTTTTGTCGATTGTGGCAGTGGGTGTAATTAGGGTGAGGCTGGTATATATAAGATATACCGGCTGATGGTATGTGTACTTTTCAAGGCTTATCAATTTGAGTGCTTGGAATTGATGAGTATCAGTGGTATTATATAGGTGGATCGTATAAGGGTGATTAAAATTCGTGTGTAAAGAAAATGTGGTCAATAGATTTGGACAGTACTGTTATTGAGAGACTGTGTGTTATAAGATAGTTCCAAAACCTTTTATTGCATATTTATTCAATTATACTTGATTTTTAAAATGAGTACCTATTGGAATATACTGTAGCCTGAAATTAACATATGATTGTTTATTATGATTGCTCTTTTTGGATAAAATAGCAGTCGTTATATACAAAATTATTAAAAAGTACAGACTACTTAGTATCTCTCTAAATTTGAATCAGTGAAATTCACTAGAAATCCAGTTATAAGTATACCAAATCAACTAAAATTTCAGTGAAATTTTAGTTTTCACTGCATATTTCAGATGATTTGGTTGACTTATAACGGATTTTCAGTGAATTCCACTGATTCGAATTCAGAGAGTAAGTTAAAATCGAATTAATAAAAATGTCAGGAACGGGAAATACATTAGTTTATAAAATCTATTAATTTTTTATTACCATATATTTATATAATGGAGTCGACGTAACGTACAATAAATGTACAAACTTCACATATTATGTTCAACTTTTCATATCATATAACATTGATGAAGAAAATTTCCACGGGCCTTACCCATATACTTGTCCTTACATAAAATTTTGGATGTATAGTCTAATTATGTTTATTATATGTTATAATGTGTTTGTTTGAAACTCACTTTCTAGTCTTACATATTAAGGAGGTTCTACCGGTAATAGAATTAAAATTAGATACACGTGAAATTTCATATACAGGTTTGTAAATATCTCAAAAACACTCACATAAATTTTCAGAAGGCTAGGTGGGATAGAAATTAAGTTATTGAAGTTTTCGTTTCTCGCTGATTAACACGGGCTCTTATGGGAAATCGCGATTCCTTTGTACTTATTTTTGTATTATAAAACATTACAAATTGAGATCCTATTCAGATTTTTTATAGTATATAATGAAATTATAACAAACATTTATAACTTTTCAGGAATTGTATTGGTGGGCGCTGACTTATAACAAAATTATGTTGTATACCAAAAATGTACATATAACCTCAAAAAATGAGTCAAATTAGCGTCTATATAGAACTCTTAATTGATAATAAGGTCAAATAAAATTGTACAATTTAAATGAATAATCGTTATTTTGTGTAAGTTTACCTGTGCAGCTTCTTTAATGCAATATACCTCAAGAGTGTTGAGTTTTGACCAGTGACGTACCGGTAGAACCTCCTTAATAGTAATGTATGCATATGAAATTCCAGGTAAACTTTAAAAATAAGTTGTTCCAAGTGATTTGGAAGATACAAGACACAAATTAATGTCTTCAACTTGCTATACAGGTATCTATATAACTCCTGTTCTTCAATCTCATTAAGTTTTTATTAAACATGATATTTAGAAAGTGATTTGTATGATAAAATATGTAAAGTTACAGGGGCAAAATCATATCATATGTATAATTCAGATAACTTTTATACGATAAGCAGGTAAAAGGAATGAATAAATTTTCAAATTAAAAATTTAACACGTTTGCTGCTAGAAAAGGTATATAGAACTCGTAGTGTATAAACCGTAAAAGAGGAACTACTTTGCTACTTCATACGAAAACTTATATTCATAGTGGTAGCAGTAAAACGTATTAATTTATTCAAAATTTACACAATTTGAAAAATTTCATCAATTTCATCTCTTGAATTCTCTGAAATTCTCTTTGGAATATTTAAATAATATATCGCCAACCTATAAGAAAATATCCGAATGTATCAATTTAATTGCCATAAATGACTTTAACACAGCAAACCATAATTTCCCAAAGTTAAAACAAATTTCCTTAATGTGACAAACCACACTGTAAACAACAAAACTTCACAATCTTATTCACACACACACCCATCCTTCGACTTCCACCCACCATGCACCACCTCACCTCACGCAAAAAAACCCCACCACTGCACCATCGTCGCCGTCGTGTCCCCCCCTTCTCAGAACCACTCCGATGATCAAACACACATCGACATCGTACACGCGCGTGTCGTCGTCCTTTTCCCTTCCACCCTGCATCATGTCCCCCGACGGGCTCTCCCTTCCCTATATGCCCCTGTTGCCTGCACTCTGCCTGCCCCATGCGTAAATTCTCATTGAGCGACACGCTCGGCGTCGCGGTCTCGAAGGAGCGTGCGAGAGCAGATATATGCATATGATCCATGCGCGTGGCGCGCGTATGGGAAGGGATAGCGAGATCGAAAATGCCGGCGGCTGCCGATTGCGCCGGGCCATGTTTGGGTGGGTACTTGTGACTTGCTGGGGTGCGTATATAGACGATGTTTAATGGTCAATATCCTGCGATGGTCCATTTTCTTTGAGGATTGAAAGTGGGGGTGTAGGAGGTGACGCGGTGGTTGACAGCTTTGGTTTGCGGGGTGTTGTGGTTGCGACGGTTGAAGGATTGTGGGCATGCATGAGCGTCTATGAGGTAGAGTTGTCTGGTAGAGGTTTATATGGCGATTACGGTTGTAATATATGTAGAAAACTGTTAGTTTTATGTAAATTTTTATATAGTTTTATATTTGGATATATTTTCGCATGAGACATGGTTTTTTTTCTAAGGTTTTGGATGAGAGCTACAGTTACAGGACTCGTTTTGTAATTTTTAGTACTGCGGCAACTTGGAGCACATTTGTATCTTCTTTCTTTCAAAAAAGTGATGGATGAAATCTGTCATCACAATAAGACTGTTTTGATTAGCTGTTGCTTGGCTCATTTGATTGGTCTACGTGAGATAAGTGCCAAAATCGAATATGTTTGAATTTACAAGATTGAATTCTTGAGTTTAAGTACCCAAAAGTGCTGAATAATTAAAATAGTATAAGAAAAATTTCATTATTTTATTTATTAAACTTACATTATGATCTTATAATTTTAAACTAATTAACAACCTCAAAAACAAAACATGCATGTAGCTAGTTCGTTAAAAATAACATAGACTTGGGTGTAATAAGAATTCTTATATAAAGTTATCACAAAACAATAAATTTTGCTATAAATCATAACAAACTGTTCAGGTATAATACACAGACGTGCACCCAGAGCTGTAACGATTTGAAATAATTTTCAATTAGAAATTTTTTTTTAGTAGTGGAATGATTGGAAATTTTTCTCTTTATTCTCTTTATCGTATGCAGAAGAAGGATCTAGTGAAACTCAATAAATGGGTAGGAAAACTGGCTAGTTCATGAGCCCCGGTGAAACACTCTGTCCTACACTATTCGCCCATTTTACAGAGTGAGAGTAGAGTGGCATAACTTTAAAATATTCATTTTTGACTTGACGTTAGAATTTAAAATACATACAATAAATGTCTGAAACGTTGGGAGAAAATTGTTTTATTTTTTAAATAAACAAACCCTGGTAGTATGGCTATCAGCTGCACTTAACACAACCACAATCAAATCTACCATCAGCGTCAACAACCAAAACTTAATCAATAGTTGTAATAAAAGTTGATAAAATAAAAAAAATGTGATAATATACAAACAGCTATTATGTTTTGTTAAAAAGCAGTATTTTTTATTATGTAATATAAAAATCTCGTAGAATAAAACTTAAAATAAAGTAACTTTTTCAGGCAAATGTAGAAAACTTCACGGGGTTTAAATTACTTCACATCGAAATTCGACTCTTGGGATCAACTTTCCCCTCCTGGAGAAGCCACTGACATTCGAATGCTCGGTTATCTTCACTGAAGTACAGGTTGTAATTCGATATTAAACTTTTTTTCGAATTACAATGGTGTTTTTAATCCTTACTCGATATCATCACTGTAATGACTTTTGACAAGACTAAAATGCGAGCATAATTTTATTGAAATTCATTTCCGCATATTAAAATCAATTATATATTAAATTCATTCTGCTATTTCAACGTTACGCGACAGTTCCTGTTTCAAGATGAATTTCAACTTTATAAATATTTTATTGAAGTGAAAATAGCTTTGTCAAGGCTGCTCCGGACGCAGAGAGATATAATCAATGTTCTTGAAGGATTGGTTGGTATTTTAAGATTTTAATAGGGTTACTAATTTATGTCGTGCTTATATACATTCCTCTGAAAAGATAACTTCGCAATAAACGTTCAAATAAGATAACAATTTTAATTCTTACGTCGAATACAACATTGAATTATTCTACAAGTGCAAATATGTTCCTTATCTCATAGTGACGCTGCACATTCCGCCTCTTCAAACCCAATATTATCACCAATAACACAAACAACTCGAGAATCTTCGAGAGCGCTGTGAAGCGCAAATCCCACTGCAATCCCTTATTCACGCGGGCGGCAGCTCGGTCCAAGGGAAAAAAAGTCCCGCTCCCTCAAGCACACACATCTCCTCGGCCAAATGAGAGGAATGAAAAAAGCAAACATAAAGGGCGGAACAAAACGAGAGCGAAATTCCAGTCTAGCGAGCTCGAGATATCCGCATTCCGCATTCCTCGCGAAATCCCGAGGCCCCCTAAGACTCTCGATTAGCCCCGCCGCGCCGCGCGCGCTGTGCGAATTCAGAGACGCATAATAATGCCGAGGGTTTCTGCTCGGAAGAAAGAGAAACAGAGAAGAAGGAGACGACGACAGTGTGTGTGTGTATATCCTCAGATGGGAAAAGAAAAGGAGGGACACGAGAGGACCGAAAACGAGGTGAAAAAGAATAAATGATCTGTGATGGGTGTGTGCGAACCAGAAAGGAGCGAGCGGTGATGATGGATTATGAGAACGACTAAATGGTGCTTAATTTTTCATTTTTAAGGGCACATTTCTGACGTATAAGCGTTTGTGTGTCAAAAAAGCGACAGAGTAGGTGAGTGAGACGGCGCGCGAATAATTAATCAAGTGATTAGCCTTTATTTATGGGATGTGTATGCGGCTGCAGCTAAACTTGGAATGTATATGATGGAAACGGGAATTATGATAATGGCCGGAGATGTTTCATTCTTAAATTTAGCTACGGTACACTTCTTACGAGTGTCTCCGACCATCTGGTATATGAGGACGAGTCTGAAGTTTTGAGAAAAAAAAAGTGCGAGAAGCGGCCTATATAATTTACTTCGACAGTTTAGCGGAGGACGGAAACTGTCGTAACTGACACTTGCTGTCCGAAATATAATGAATGAAGGTGAGTATATGATGGTTCTGCCAGTTGGGCCGGTAATCAAGTCACTTTCGAGTTTAATAGCGACGGTTCGTATAATGTCGCGATATATAGAAACATGAATGTATTATAATGTAATTTCATAATTTTAAGGAAAATGGAGAGGATTTATTGAATTTCTTTATTATGGATATGGTTTCTTTAGAAGGCACATTTTGAATCTAAATATTTGTGTGTTTAGTCTTTAATTTAATCTTGTCATTTATTGTCGGTTTAAATAACGGAGTAAACTTTATATAGGTTATTTTAAATATTTCAGCATTATCATCAATGAAATATCATTTGTGATGCCCTTTATGCTCCTAAACCTTTTTAAAAACGCATTTCATAAATTTTCCAAAAATACAATTTTGACACTATAGTATTAAATTAATGATTACAAAGTTGAACACAATTTTTATATTTAACTATAGCCAATTCTCTTACTTATATATTAGTCTTACTATCGAGTTTTATCGTCAATTCATAATTCTGTAATACAGTAAACTACTATAAATATAAGCGATAATAACTAAATTTAACATTTTTCAAGAGGAATTTTTACACAGAAATATTGGAAACCATAAATAAAAATTAATTATTGATTACTAATATATACAATAAATATTAATATACCCAGCCGATAATACAGACCATCTACATGCATTATCAAAAAAAGCCTCTGTTATAGATATCTACTTTACCGATATTCCATTTCCAACTATATATCCACGTAATTTTCTACACCATTTCCATTACATTTTCAATACTCTAACACTCAGGATAGCAATATTCGAAAAGTTAATCATTTTCGCGACCCAATTTTTTTGTTATTTCAGCGCCGTGGTAAGTATAAAAACTCATATACAAGCACCGAGTTACAACAACCTTCCCATTTTCTCCTATCAACCTTCGAAATGAAAGATAAACGCAAGAAAACGCTCGCTCGCAGGGATATAAAACCCGTAGCGCATGTAGCAATAAACGTTCGATCATCGGTCCGCAGTAGCTTGGCAATGAAGTTGTGAGTTTTACAACAGCCGCACAGCCAGCCAGCCGCAGCATAAATCCGCTACGGACTAAAACCCTGACACAAACACCAGCATACAAAAGTACATCACACAGAGACCTAGTGTATTCTATCCCCAGTCTGATTTATCGCGCTTACACGCGTTATACCGAAAACCTCGGGCCCGCAGATCTCAATCCCAGAGTAGGTGTGTCAACTTCCCCGAATTAAATCATATCTCATAAAGAGCTGTGACAGTGCTGAAGACTGCGCAGCATATAGTAACCGGCAGCAAGTAGCCTCTCTCTCCGCGACGAAGAAACCCAGCTCTGAAACGTTAAAATGTATACTCGGCGCGAGGGAACTCTATATATGCGCGTAAAAACGGAAACACACAAAAAGAAGAAAAGAAAGAAAGTCAGAGAGGGACTGCAGCAAGCGAGAGAGAGAGAGACAGAGAATATATTTATCTCTCTCTTTCCAGTCCCCCCACCTCTGTGCGCCTCGTTCCTTCTCTCTCCCTCCTGTTGCCTGCTCGCAGCCGTACATATATAATACGTCTCTCTCTTGCTCCGTCTCACTCGCTCCCCTTTGGAGCAACGAGGACGGAACGTGGGATAGACCGGCTCCAGTTCGGCCTGCGCCATGTAATCGAGTGCCTCTATATAGTATATACAGCGTCGGCTGCGCGGACACGTTCCGAGAGCGCGAGAGAAAGAGAGAGAGAGAGAAGTGGCTGCTACGCCCACCAGCCGTAAAACTACCGTCAATCAGCGGCTGTTGGTGGGGAGCGAGTGAGAGAGTGAGAGATAAAGGGACGAGTGCAACAGCGGATGCGTATATATATATATAAGAGGGAGATGGTGGTGTCGCTATATAGGAACGGAGGGAGAGTGAGAGAGAAGTATATAACGGGAATGTTTGTTGATCGAGCATAATCACGTGGCGGCGACAGTGTTCTATACGGGATAGACGCGTTGATGGACATAGTCTCAAGACAAGAGAGATATACAGACTGAAAGTAGGTATATCGATATCGTTATCAATTCGTATACGAGCTAGGAGACTTTTAGGTTCGTTCGATTCTACGACGAGCCCGCGTGCAGAGTTGTACAACAATACATATATCTTATGCTTACTGCGCTTATAATACCCGAGAGATGCGAAACGTCGAACTACTGCATTGCGCGAGCGAACGACGGCGGAATATTATAGCCGAGCACGTGGGATACGCTGATAGGGCCGGGCCAGGGAAGCATGATTGCCGAGGAAGTGGCAGTAGCACGCGCGCACGCGGCCGGCGTCTTGCGGCGCCTCGCTCTACTATACTTGCGGAAAAATAACCGTATAGTACTGAAAATTGTATACTTATATTGAGAGAGAGAGAGAGTTTTAGGGGATAAGGTCAAGCCGAGTGTGTAGGTTACGACACATGTATGTGTGTGTTCGGTGACCTATGAAGATAAAAGTTGATGGACGAAACTGGGATGGACTGAATGTATTATAAGGCGAGGTTAGTTCAGTGATAGGGATATATGGTAGAACTTTCGTAAACGTATCCGACAGTATAATTTAAGATGGCTAAATTAAGCCGTCGAGGGAAACTAGCGTTATCCGTGGTTATCTCTATCTGAGCGACACCGTGCAAAAACTAATCGGCACTTTACTTAGTTTCAGCGGTAAAAAAGACATCGAGTTTTTGATTTATGAGGGATGGACATATATTAAGTTTGGTATATATATATCACGCGCGAGATAATGTATATACGTATCGTATAATATGGGTATTAAAGCTAATGGTTTGATAGTGTCGCAAATAACTCTACTATTTTATATATTATGTGTTAAAATTTAGAGGTTCCCTGAGCATGGATTCAAAATAGATTCGAAAAAATCCGCCAACCATTTTGGGGCTTCGTATATATATGAAAAGTCAGTTTATACATCTGATCGAACAATAATATTGTTAATATTCAGTTAAGCAACGTGTCAATGCGCTGAGTACATTCCATATATTATATACTTATGATGCAATTTCCGAAGGCATTTTGAATAGTGTGCATGCATGAGTCATCTCTTATTGTTAGCGTTCGAGTTAACATAAGCGTCTGTACAAGTATCGCCATAATATCATTGATTATAAATGTCATAAACCTTTGTAATAGTCTAATAAATAATTGTTTTTTCCTTCTCGCATTATCAATCTCTTACAACTCTTTGTACTCGCGTCTGAGAAACGTACGCCATTAATCTCCGTTTATCGTGTGCCAAAGAAACATACTGCGGTCTTGCATAACTTTCATCTTAAGATATAAATGCTGGCACGTGGAGCGTTTAATTAATATTCGCGTGCTTAAAAATTAACATGTTTTAAAATAGAGAATGCGCGAATGAAATGTTTATACGAAGTAGAAAAAACGCTGTTCGAAAATTTTCTTTCTATATAAATTATACATAACTGTTATTTATTTTAATTAAATCGTGCACTCAACTCAAACAAAAAGGTCTGTTTACATTGCAACGCGCGTTTATTCCACGTAATCTCCAAGTTTCATATAAAATATCTTAAAAAAAAAAACTTTATAGCTACACACACTAATTAACGTTATTTGGTAACACATTTCTTTATGTGCTTGAAATAAGTGTTGTACAGCACGCTGCACGCGCAATAAAGATAAAATAGCGCCGGAAATTGAAATTGAGCAACAGCAAACCATCATAACTCATGCTTATTTTTCATAATGAAATTACGCGCTCTCGTCATTGCAGCAAAAAAGAAAAACACACTCGTAAACAAGAGAACCTCACAAAAAAGCACACCTCCTACATCACCATAAAGAAGCAAAAAAAAACGCCGGAAAGAGCAGCGAGCGTACATACATACGCCGGGAAGAAACGTAAACCTTCGTTATCCGAGCGAAAACAATCGGTGCGGCCGAACGTAAATACACGGCGCGATAAGCCGCGGCGAAATCTTATCTCTTTCTCTCTCGTCCACGGCTGCCCCCAACCCTGACGAGCACGTAGAAAATAATAAAAAGAAGGTGCAAGTACGGAGAGTTGTACTTAAGCGAGGAAACAAACGAAGCTTCTTTCCTCGAAGAGAGGGATAACCGCGCCATAACGGGATACCTGCCGCAATGGACTTGACCTAAGAGATACGCGGCGGTCGGTCGGTTGGTATCTCGGGAAGGATCGCCGATGATCTTGGAGATAGATCGCGTGGCTGCACGCACTCTCTCGGGGATATACATATAATGCGTATAGGCAAATGATGGCGATTTCCGAAGATCCGTGTCGACCGCGCGGGGACGAAAAGTGACCGCGTGGCCTCTGCAGGGTTTTCGGGTATTGGATATGAGGTGATTAATTCTTATGGCGAATTTTTCGGATTTGGAGGATTATCGGAGAAGAATGTTTGGAATTCTTCGTGGAAATGAAATTGTAAATACGTATAACGACGCGCGGTTCAGTCTTCATTGACATTGTGTAAAGTGATACTGTGTTCATTCGTCATCGTCTTATACGCATAGTGTTTATGACGACTGCGACGCTGCGTTATACCGTGGTTATAATGAGTTAGCGATATACTTAGTGTGTCAACGTGTAGCCCAGCTCTGCGCAACGTTCATAGAAGAGTTGAAAATTGAGTCTGCTTTTATTCATATTTTAGAGCATAAATAGAATTTTTTATGTATAAGTGTTATTTATCCAAAGAGGAAAGCACACACAAATCGGTAGTGATAATTTAAGATAAATGCATCATTTTACGCCACATTCAATGATTTTATGGTATGCATGGTTTGTGTATATTATAGTATGTATAAGATGAAATTGTTCATTTTTCTCATTCATTAAGCGATTTTTCGAAATCATCCTTTTGAAAGAGATTGGGAAGCGATCTCTTTCAGCAAATGACTGAGAAATGGAGGAAATATCCGACAAAATCGTTTAACAAGTAGGAGAAATACAAACGATTTCCACTGTGGTGTAACAAGTAACTCTGGTGACCGATGTATATCGAAAAGCTGATGTACATATACAGAATCTTTTCCTTTAGGATAATTAAAAATAAAACATGGTTTCCCGATTAGCAGAACACACACTTATCTTGCAGTGTTCAAGACTGAGGCCAAGATTAACGAAATACAAAAATACAGAAATATATATTTTCGCAATATAAACTAACGCTATCCCTGATAGAAATCTTATAAATTATAAATTGCCGATTTTTAGCTAAAAATATAAATAATCTTTCTTGACTAAAAGAATATTCTGTTTTTATTCGATAAAAAGTAAATTCTGGCTCACTTACATTTGATAACATTGATATTTTAACTACTAGTATAAATACATTTTTATTCAAAATGTGTTTACATTTGATTAGCTCATTAACTATAAAATACCGTTATTTAATTTTCTACCAGAGATACTGCCACAATTGTATGAAATACATAGTACGAAAGGTGTATTTATAAAATACATAAGCCAAAAATACAAAAAATGCTATATGAAGAAAAAAAGATTATGATTACTGATTTATACTATAACATAATTATTATTCCACTGATATTTCGTAACCATATTAGTAAAATAGCAAACACGCGCGAGGACAGATGGAAGAAAAATCGTTTCATAGATAGTAAGAAAAGTGATGATTTCCACAGTGATGGAGTTTATATATATAATCTGGATTTATCAAGTAGAAAATAAAAAATTGACATCATTTCTTAGAAAATTTACGAAAATCTATTGATTTTGTATCTCTTATATGTGATGACAAATTTAAGAAAATTAACCTTCACCGACTCACCGAGTATCATCAAAAGGTAGAGTATAATTTTGATATGGGTCAAAGTTAAACCTTCATTGACGTCTACTTAATTTTAGATTGTTATGTCATTATAAATTGAGACTGAAGTTCGTCGTGCAATTTATATTACGTCGGTTATTTTTGGTTTGCACATCTTCGTGTTCCTTTTACATTTTTAACTCTCGATCTTACTAGAAAATGCATTGATTCGAATTACAACGTTAATACTCTTATACAAGTTAACCATTTTTCAATTTTTTAAATTTCGCGTTTACATAGCCATTAGTTTTACTGTCAAAATTATTTGTTTATATTTATTATTTTCGTAAATTATATTTACTAGAAAATATAATTCAATAGAATTCTTAGAATTTACCACAGACTTTTTTATAGTAAACATGCATTTTTGAACTTTAAAATTCAACCAAATACAGTTCACTTATCAATAACAACAGATATTCAAATCATATTCAGAACGCCCATCCGACACGTTCATCCTATGATTAACAATATTTTGCTATAAAAGTGATGCTTTTCTGAGTAATCGTCTTTGTTCAAGTACCAACATTTCTTCAATGCGCTATCGTTCTGCTTAAATCGGTCACCGTTTTTTCGAGATAAGCGTGTTGTTGACTTGACTTATCTGACATTTTTTACCAGCTTCTAATTAACTGTACCCTCAGGATTAATGAATACTTTAATATACGACGATACATGACCCTCCTTACAAATATGAATGTTTGAGCAATTGATCTGATTGGAAGAGGCAATCTAAACTTTATTTATGGGAGGGAAAGTATCACTGTATTTGAGAGATAGGACTACATAATTTATGTCTGATAACAAGCATGATGATAGCATGCGTGTTGTAATTTTACTTATAAAAGCTTACTTTTTAGATTACTTTTTAATCAAACCATTACTAATTTCAATTAATTTAGGTTTTAAATATATCTCAATTGATTTTACTCGCACATAACATTGCAATAATAAATCGATTTTTCAAGAAACAAACAAACAGAAAAGTAGGGTTATAAATTGTAGGAGATTTTAATAAAATGCTGCAACAAGCGGTTCTACTGAAGTGAATTTTTACAGTATTGTTTCACTTAAATGTAATTCATGGGTTAACATTTATTTTCTACTTATTTATCTAACAAGGAGAATCCATACCCTCCGGGAAACGGATTTTCGCGAGTATTGAAGAGTCGATTTCTGTTATCTAAAAATAAAGCCCAGTGCTCACATTTACGTCCAATTGGCCCTTTTTCTTGAGATATGGGTAATTTCATCTCAAATATCCTCTATTTCGTTAAAAAATGATGTCTTCTATTGACTGTCACATTGCAAGTATTTAAGATACAAAAACAAGGAAGAAAAATTACAAAAGTAGACAGTAAGAGCTAAAAATTAAGCTGCGATTTGTTTAAAAAATACTGGTTTTTCAGGAAATTATAAGCAATCAAAGATAGCATAAGAAAATGGTTAAAAAATTGTCTTCATTTTAACCGATTAAATGGATCGTATTTTTAACCATTTTCTTACGCTTTGACTGCTTATAATTTCCTGAAAAACAAATATTTTTTTTACCAAATCACAGCTTAATTTTTAGCTCTTTAATTCTGTCTACTTTTATAATTTTTCTTCCTCATTTTCGTATCTTAAATACCTGCAATGTAAAAGTCAATAGAAGAAACATCATTTTTTGACGAAATAGAGGATATTTGAGATGAGATTGCCTATATCTAAAGAAAAACAGCCTATTGGACGGAAATGTGAGCACTGAGCTTCATTTTAGGTACTAGAAATCGACTCTCTAATGCCGGCGAAAATCCGTTCCTCGGAGGGTATGGACTCTCCTTGTAAGTCAGGAGTTTAAATTTGAATTGGCTTTTGTTCATATAGTAAAAGATAATTAGCAATTACTATTTTCCTTTAAATGACATGGTATAAGATAAATCTCACATGTAAAGGATTTATACGCGGAGAAATTTAGTTTTTGTAAAAATTACTGTATACTGTTTTAACACGGCAACAGACTGAAACCCAACAAAATTACGAGATTTTTTGTCTAATTTTGCTAGAAATACATAGAAAAATTTACTTTTCGTACAAATTTCCTAGAAAGTCTGTCAATTTATTGGCTTCCTACAATCTGTTACAGCTTCACGAATCAGTATGGTAATTTATCCAAAACTATATTTTTCTCCGTGTGACAGCGTTAAACAGACTATCCATACATCTAAATGAACAAGCGTCAAATTTTAAACGTATTTCAGTGATTAACGAAGATAAGAAACCATTTAAGTATATATAAATAACGTGCGGAATCATCAAGTGAAAGTAAAACTATATATCTTATCGTCCAGCCTCGGATGTGTGGCAATGGAAGATGATTCACTACACTATATAATCGAGTTACATTTATGGCTATTATATACGGGAAGGATATCTTAAACGAACGACGAATCCTTCACAAAACGCTTAATACCGTACACCCACATCATAAACTAAACCGTAAAACAAAGTAACGTATAACGAACGCAGATATACACAAAATCTATATCGATAATAACTCATCCTAGATCCCGCGCATCCCCCAAAATGAGCATAGAGCGCAATGGTGGTCTCACATTAACAGGCCCCTCCTTTTTCAGGCCGCACAATAACCGCTGCTGCATCTGCTGCACCCAAACGCACCTATTAGCCTTATACTTACTCCTCACATCTATAATCCTCAAAGAACCCGTAAACCAATACCATACACACCACCATTCCTCCCCTCACATTATATATACCTCCTCCATCGTCTCTCGCCGCACGTATTATATATAGAGCAGAGAAAGAGCGCGCGATCACGCGTGCGTGAAAAGCTCTCTCTCTCTCGGCGCGCGCCGCGGAAAGTCGGGGGCAGTGTATAGCTGCGCCGCGCGAGAGGGCGAGGAAAAGAGGGGGTGGGGGCGGGAGGGACATCACCAGCAGTGGCGGAGGTGCGCCGCTGGCTGCAGCCGCATGACGCGCTGGGGGGGCCTCCTTGCAAGCATTGAACTTCCTGCACAAGGTGCGCACCGCTATGCACCCCGTCGCGGCCGCAAAGCTGCTGCGGGGATGTGAAACGATCTGACGTGAGCGGTGATGGTGATGCGGTTCTAGTATATGCGATCTCGCGAGGTATAAGGTGGGAGAATAAGGCGATTGGGTTCTTGATGTGTGAGATATATAATTTAGAGGGATGCAGTATGTGTATTTTGGGGTATGTTGGTTTTGAAATGAATACAAAATGTCGTCGGGGTAGCGATGTTTTTATAGAGAATATCTATTGAAGACGGGGGTATCGTGGTTTATATTGGAAGCTATCGCTTTTTCGTGAGTGGGTAGAGGAACGATATACAAAATGAATGTAGCAGAAATCAACGGCTGTGCGGCGGCCGCAACTATTCTTAATTTGGAATTTACAGGATTTATGCGGATGAAAATAACGGTTATAGGGGAGAATAGTATATCGCACTAGAAATTTATATGAGCATTAGTAATGAAAGTAACGTGAGAAGTTGTTTATATGTAAGAAATTTATTTGAACTATTGACATTCGATGTATAGCATATTGCATAAACCATAGCGGGAAGAAGCGGGAATATTTGCCTCCCATTTGTAAACCGATTTGCGTCGACCATTTTGTCTCCTATTCTCTTATAATGTAAATTGCAATCAGTTATATAATCTAAGTTATATAGATTAAAAAATGAAAGAGGACGGATGATAATCTTTTTACAAATAGAAAAAAAAAGAAACGAAAAGAAAGAGCACAATTTTAACCGCAGCCAAACGACATTTGCCGATTAAAATATGTTAAGAATGCGATGCACTTCACGGGATGCACTCATCACAGCAATTTTTTAGGAAACATGTGTTTGTTTGAAGTTATTATTATTATCGAGGTTGTGAAATATCAAATTATTTAAAGCATATATGAAAATCAATTTACCCACAACATTCTGGATGAGAAATATTCTGGATTTTTCTCTATGTCAAAGATCCCATGAGATAAATCTTACGAAGAATTTCAGATCATTATGGCCGCCTGGACGAGCACACTAATATAGTTTTGAAATATAAGTATACTCTCATCATTACTGTGCAGCTTGAATATGAATGAACTGTTCAAACTAGCTGTATGGCGTGTTAATGACTAAAATCTTAACCATTATAGCTTATAGAAGATTACCCTTATGTAAAATCTTTAATATATTTACATATAATATACTCAAAGACATAATATATTACGTCAAGATTACCTGTTATCTTGCAGGAAGAACCGTTAAGGTAAATATTAAAAACTCACATATTATTATACATAATATACAAATAATTTTTCAATAAAATTTTTAAAAACTTCATCTATAAACTTGACAACCACTAAACGATAGTACAATCCAACCCATCATTCATTTTCCATATTCCCCAAAGCTCAAGAAAAATGGTTTTCCCTCATAATCCCGCGCCTAAACCTAACCACGAGACAAACCGAAACTATTACCCCAGTTTTGCCACGGAAAAAACGCCTCATAACTCTCTCCCCATCGGACTGTACTCCATTTACTCTCAACATCAGCCGCGCTATAAATCACCTCAAAATCCTCTTATAACCCCGGCGACAACCGTATCAGCATCGGCCGGCGTCCATTCCAAACCGAGACTTAATTACCGCTAAACCCACATACACCCCCTCTCCGTCAGTACCATCCCTCAACTTTCTCTCTCTCTCCTTCACACTCGACACCTATAATACTTCCACGAGCGAAAAAGCAGCTCGCTCGCTCGGCGCAGCACCGTCGCGTCAACGCTGCGCGCAGCTCGCCGAATACCAGGGCAGCAGGAGGCTCGGCTGCACTATACAGTATAATACACACGAACGGCGGCGCACCCCGTGCAATTGGCCGGCGGCAGCGGCGATGCGTGCGCGCACGGGGCGACAAAATGTCTGGCTCTCTCTCTCCCTCCCCGCGCACGGAGGCAGCAGCTCCTTTGCATTGTGCGCTCCGCTCGACGCGCGTGCCCAGGGTGCGTGCGCACGGGGTCCGATTTGGCTGTCGATGGTCGTCGGCTGCCCTATTGTTATGGTGGTGTGTGATGGGGTGTATTGTGTCGAGAGAAAGGGTGTGATGGATCGGATGTAGGGGTAAGGCAGGATGTGGATGGGATTGGCGGACGGGGTATGGGACACGAGGGATGATGGGGAAGGTACTGGTAATTGGGTTATCGGTGATGAGTTGTGATGGGATTGGGAAAGTTGTGGATGTTGATGAGGGTTGTGGGTGTAGGGTGATGGGTTTAGAGAAAGTGGTAAGTTGATTTTGATAATGGTTAATGTATGTAGGAAAGGCGTGATTCTTGGCTTGAACATTTGCAAATAGTAGAGAAAAGGTTGTATGATTTATATAATATCTATGATAAGTTCCCAGTATTATGGTAAAAATGGTCAATGGTGAAATAAAAAAAATTTTTTATCCCTTTAGTCAGTAAGTTTATATTAATGCGTTGAATAAACGGTTGAATTGTTAGTTATCTAGTCGAGAAAAATGGAAGATAAAATTAAAAAGAAAAGAATGTACAACTACTTAGGGGAAACAAAAATGCATAAAATGTATGATGAAAATTCACAAATCGGTGTAAGAGAAATATGAGTATCTGATGTATTTTCATTGCTCAATTTAGAATCGACACAACTTTAGACAGAAATAATTTTTTTTTTTTATTCTGAGAAGCAAAATGAAAGCTTCGTTTCTCGGAATTATTTTGTTTTTCTTAGACTAAACGATTTACATTTTAATTAAACAATTATTTTTGTAGAATTTCTTTCAATAACAGAGTTGTGAACAATAAAAATGTTTATAATCGGAATTTTTCAGAGAATTGATTGTATAATAATAGGTTTCTCAATCAACCGCGATGTTCTATTATACCACTTAAATTCATGATCCAGGTCATAGTTTCTTGTAGTAGGTATTTTAGAATAAACAATCAACTAATTTTTCAAGGAAATATGAAATGTTTAATGAGAACAATGAGTAATTTTGAAATAGGATTTTGTATTTGCTTTTAACAATGGGTATAATAATAAAGTTGTTTGTCCTGAAATCCATTGATAAGTTAAAAAGATATTTTTAATATAAGTATCAATGAATTGTTATGGACTTGGAAAAATTAATAACTCCTGCACACCTTAGAACCTTTCACCAAGTATATAAATTTCTAGAAGCAACAGATGGTTTAACATCGAGACAAGATAATTCCTTCAGAATTAAAGTCTTTAGATTCATTACCTTCGTTTGCGGCTATATATCAGCAGAATTATTAGATGTACACATATATAAATTAACGAAAAAAATTACGAAGAAAATATACTATCAATAATTCACTTATTAATGTTTTAAAAGTAATCAATTATGGCCTCAAAAGTTAAGGAAAAATCAGAAGGTCGAGATAAAATCGTAAAAAAAGAAATGCAATGTCATCGAAGAAATGTAAAAAAATTATCACGGAAGTAATATAAATAGTATAAAGATAACTCAACCCTTATAGCCATCACACAAATAGATGATCGAGTATCTTTTTGTTAAATTAGAATTTGTTTTGCTAACAATTTGATCTATTAAAATGACTTCATCAGAAACTATATTTGAAAAATAAATCGTTTCATCAAAAACAACACTTTGATCGACTTCAGATACTCCCAATAACAAAATTATAGTACTATAATACTGCTTGTTATAATTGCAATACTGTTACCGTTTGATAATTGAAATCGATAGGCTCAGAAATACCTGCTCGTATCGCAACGCGTGGCTGACTGCAGAATTGATTGCTCATTCGCAACTGTGACCGTGACTTTCATAAAGTCTTTGTTGATTGAATTAATATAATAGATGTTCTTTAGGCCATCAGTTTTGACGAATAATGAGATACAATAAAAATAATTTTTGAATAATTAAAAATAATAAAAACATGGAAAAAGGAAGAAAAAATCGAAAACAAAATTATATTACAAAACCAAAATTATATTACAAAATTATAAAACCACCATAATGAATATTTTTGTACTATGAGAAAATTGAGGACAAATATAGTTATATTCGTAAAATATGAATACAATTTGAAATTTGACTTTGAAATACTATATACAAAGTGTAATTTGTAGCTTAAATGCTCTATTTTATTAAACCTTCGATCTCCATTTTTATTACTTTAGTCAATAAATTAATCATCGGAATGTTTGCCGATTATTTCATTTACCACATATTAAGAAGGTTCTTGCGCGATCCTTAGTCAAGGCAGTGTTAAATGAAAAGGTTATCAAAAATTTGAAAAAACAATAGTTGTAATGTGCTTCATTCATTTCAAATGATATCAAAAGTCAATGTGTTATAAAAAAGTCTATTCAACATGACTAAGCAAATATTATTAACAAAATGATGATATTTTAGAAACAGATATCATCATCACAAACAATTATGGATAAAACACTGCCATCTTTGTGTTTCTCAATCGATGTTGATTATGAAGGTCTCATTTTGTTTGTTACGTAATTTCACGCGGACTTGCCGAAAGAAAAATTCACAATTATTCAAAACACAGAAAGTTATATTAAAATATTATATTTAAAATATTTTTTTAACCACGAGCACGAATTTATGAGCAACTAGCTATATAACTTTCTGAATTTTGTATAATTTTAAATTTTTACTTCGGTTGTAACCACCATGATACCTCCATTCGGAAGTAACTATGAAATTAATTAACGAACACAATGAGACTTTCAAAACTAAAATCGGTTGAGAAAGAAAAAAGATTTCAGTTTTTTCTTATGTTCAACATTTTTTCGGTCTATTGTATAACATATAGAACCAGAACAAATTTATTGTATAGGTGTGCTTTAACCTTTTTTACTTCGTTTTTAGGAACCAAGTCAGGGAAAATCTTTTCTAGAATTGCACATATATAAAATTTTACTCATCTGAAACATGGCCAAAAATATACATAAAAAGCAAACACATCCCTGGTACAAATCTTAAGAATATTCTATAGCTATAAATTGGCTAGATTTTCAGAATATGGTTAATTTTTTGCTAAAAATTAGCTAGAAAGGCCAATATTTGCGTCACGTTTTAGCGCTAGATCTGGCTAAAATATAGTTCAGCACTGGTAGAAATGCTAACCATAAATTACCTATTTTTTAGCTAACTTTTTCGTGTCCTATATAACGTGTGTAATAGGCATGGTGTGGCCGTGTGAGTTTTCGGTAAAACTCTAATTGTATCTTAATGTTATTCAATGAAAACAGACGAAAGAGGCTGGAAAAGATAATAAAGAGAACATGTTCTTATTACGATGATGTACAACACCTAAGAATTCAAATTTTTTTTAATTGCTCATCTTCCTCAGTATTGCAGAGATCTTTTCTTGCGACTAAGTATCCATTTTCTTTATAAAAATATGAAATTCGTGAAAAGATCTTAAAAAGGAATTTCTCAAGTTCCTCTCTTAAAAAAGTGATGGATGAAATCTGTCATCACAATAAGACTGTTTTGATTGGTTGTTGCAGACTCATTT
>UXGD01003425.1:0-20511 GCA_900474315.1 Torymus auratus | reverse complement strand
ACGTCTGCGTAACTCCAATATGATCAAGAATTTCAAGACAAGACAATAATACTTTTCATATTGACTGAAAAGACCAAAACAAGAGAGAAATTTTCAAGAATTTCCAAGAGCGGGACAATAACTAGAGAAATATTGTATATTGTCTCGCTCTCGTGCAGCCGTAACTATTCAACCCAGTGCGACAAAAAATTAACAACCCCCGATCCACACATTCAACGACGCAAAAATCTTCATCTCCAAACACGCACACACATCTCTTATCTCCCCCTAATTGCCCGTGTAAACACGCCTACTTTCGCAGCCGTACGCTTATACCCATCAACCTCGCTCTTTTTATATATATGATGTGTATATACACACACAGAGATCTCGTTCGCTTTTCCAAGAACAATAAAGGGCCGCAATGATCGGCGATTAATTTTTATTGGCCCCCCCGCGCTCTCTCTCTCTCTCTCTAGCTTGATCTTTTATCGAAGAGAGACCTGTTGCCGCACATGGCCGATTAATTCCGGCCATGTGCGCGTCGACGCGAATAGACGCCGTCGAGGATCGATGGATGGGTGTATATGTGGAGCACTTGGCTTCGGGTCGATGGAATATATCCGTTGGTCACAGACGCTGCTGCGGGCTTGGCGGTGAGGATGGTTTGCGATTTCGTAGAATTTTTATGCGTGTTTGGTTCGAATCTTAAACGCATTAGAGGATCATTTAGGGTTATTGTTTGACTTCGTAATATTCTTTTGATCAGAACAGTAAATTAACAATACAAAGTGTACAACGTAGTTTATACATTTGCGCTTATAAGCTCGAGCTTATTTATAACGGACGAAAAGATTACCTCAAACGCGTCCCTCATCCTCACCAATCTACCGTAACAGCGTATATATTTCTTCTTTTAATCGTAATCATTATAACCCCGCGTACAGTTATAGAACAATAACCTTTGACCATTATTATAAAGAAAAACTCTTTTCAAGGAGAAAAATCCTATAATAATAGGTTTTCCGCGCAGCAGCACACTTAACGTGAAATGTGCCTCGTACCGGCCGTTAACGCGAATTTTCCTTTTTGCTTTTCTCTAATAAACGCGATATCTCGCGCGCGCGCGCAGCGAGGGGATAGAACGTGTCTTCGATTACGCGGCGCCGATGGATCTTTTATAGACTCCGGTTCTACACATCGGCTTTTTCGCGCGCGTTGAAAACTTCAGGGCGGAATAATATATTAATAATAATAATAATAATTGCCGCGCGTTCATTGAATTAATGACACGAGAGAAAAAGTATATGAATATTGAGCGGGTTTATTTATCGGCTGTTAGAGCCGCGTGTGCTTGTTTATGCAGCGCCGAGGAAAATTCGCGCGCGATTTCTGTTGCTCTATTCCTTGTTGTTTATTATATATCGTTGTAACGCTGTTACGTGTCGAGATCTCTTCAAAGTGGGTTTGTTTGGCGAAATTTATGGGTGATAAAATAATTTAGATTATTGTGTTTGCGATTGTGAAACTACGACGATAATTGGGGTTGCGAGAGATTTCCATAGCGATAGTGATAAAAAGCGTTAAGCGTTCATAATTGCAGCGGGAGAAATCGGAGCAGACAATAGTTTAGTGCGCGCAGCTGTAATGAAAATTATTAAGCAGCGTGGAACTTTCATTAAAAGAATATCAAACGTAATAAATAAATTTATCTTATATAATTTCCCTTGTATTATACATGTCTCGACATAGAAAGAAAGCCTTCTCATAATAACAAAACCCAAACACATTCAAATTATTTACAACCTTTATAATTTACCCGCCATAACGTCAATCTGCAAATCCCATCACCCACCAACAAAAACCCCCTTTATATCTCATTCAAAAGCGAAACTTGTATATACCATGACTAACGAACGCACTAAACCCTCGTTTCTATATACGCAGATATATAAAACACATGATCTCATCCTCGCAGATGTGGAAAAGGGCAGGCCGACAAAAACGTCGACTTTCCTCGGGAATGCCCATAAAGTCACGCAGGGAGATACGGAATCTCGTCCGAGCGCCGTAGGCCCTTTCTCCGACTTTCACGCGTATGCGCGCGGCTGATTTATTAATTCATGGCGCAGCCGCCCGCGTCGTAGAAGAAGAGGTTTCGGTAAAGTTTTAATGACGTGGGCGCGAGACGAGATTAATGGGGGATGCAGAGGAATGGGGCGAGGGTTGATGATGATGTTAGGGTTGTTGGTGGGAAAGGATGTTATTGATTTTGAGGTATATTCGTCGTTATGATTTATGCAGTTTTTTGAGAAACAAGGCGACGGAAACATTAAGCATTTTAATGGTCAATTTTTTATATTGAGTGTAATCTGTTATATTTTACCAGTGAAACATATTCTTTATTCAATTTAAAACGCGACAAGAGACCTTAGAATCGTGACAAAATGAAGCTTCGAAGAAACAACATTCATATAATACACATGTTCAAGGTTTATTTCGGAATGTAAATTAAGATAAAATTGTTATCATTTTATATAACAAATGCAGTCGCGCGAAAAATTTCCCGCATATACGCTCCACAAAAGTTAATAAAATTCATAAATTTTCGTAATAACCCGTTGTTATCGCTTGATTTAATTGTTAAAACATTTTCTCTCGCGGTCGGCGGTGAATAAAGGCGCCCATGCAGCGAAACTTTAATCAGAACTATTATATATGTGCTGATTCGATAAATTCGCATGAATGAATATTGACAGTTGCGACACATTTTGATCGCATGCAACAGTCTATTTCAGCGGATGATTGCACATCGGGATATATGAATGAAAACATTATTGATAATGATGACTTAAGGAGTTCGAATTATTTTTGAAGACGACGACGACAACGCCTCACGCGTGCGGCGATGATGTCATGTGTGTCGCTCCAGATCACAAAGTCAAATATTTTATAGACTACTTCTATATACGTTGATTTATTTTATCAACGAAGAATTCATTTCATGCAAAGCGATTCTCATCTCCGATGCATTCTCGAGGCTTCATTTGAAATTCTAATTGTACTTTCCTTGTAATTGATTATTCTAAATCGTTATAAAAGTATAAGTAGAAATAGATCAATCTGATTCTGTATCTTTTTCTCTTTTAATTTATAACTTAGTCAGAAGTGACAACATTAAGAAGCAATGACTACTTCTTTGGTATATACCAATAAATTTCGAAAGTTGAACCTCTCACCCGACATTTGGTGACGATTTATATCAGACCACATTTAATTACGCTTCATATATTTCACACCGAATGCCGCACACATAGCCGTCACTTTGACTCGCGAAGTTTACTCATAACTCTCGGAAATAATGTCCCCACCCTCTTCTTCCGCGAAACTAATAAAAACTATTCATCTCGCACGGTGACCAACTTCCTAAAAATTTTCAATTACCCCGAATCGCCCACGGGTTCGCTAATAAAACATCTCCCAATCCTAGACCCGACACATACCAGATACCATCTCTACCTACTTTTTTATATCTTCTCCCATCTTATACTTCCCAGTACTATATACACCCGCGTATAAAATCCATCGAAAGTCAACAACATCCGCGCATCAATAAGCCCCTCGGGCGCTGCGGCTATTTCGATGACTCTATAATACTCTCCAACCCATCACACAGATACGAGTGAGAGCAGACGCTAACCGCGCGCGCGAATTGGCCTAACGCGATTAGGATCCACAGAGCGGCTCATGCCATATACCAATTGCGCACCACGCACGCGCGGCAACGGCCGTCCTTGTTCTATATTTACGCGTCCCGTTACCCGTTGTGTATGTCATGTCTATAGCGTCATCGCGCAAGAGTTGGGTTCTTTTTCGGAAGGTTTTTTAGACGGGGAAAGAAGTCGTGCGGGTGATTTATGTGGGTGATGGGTGTGTGTTTGAGTTTGGGCTTTTTTGGGGGCGAAGGCGATGAGCTTTTTACGGGTGAGAAGCTGTCGACGCCGGTGTTGTTGGTCTAGTGAACGGTGGATTTAGGATGGCGTTAAAGGTTTAATTCGACTTGTATACACGTGTGTATGTATGTATGTGTTGAGTCGATAATTTTGCCATGTTCGAAAGTCATTATTCATTTTTTATGACTCGCTCATTGAATGCCTTATAAACGTGTGTTTTAACGCTATGGAATTACCGAATGATTAATGGCCATCGAGGTCTCGAATATTTTTTATTAATGCCTTTCGGGAATAATTTTTAAAACATTAAAATTAACGTTTATTGTTAACAACTGTCAGTTTAAAACTCGTCTTTTAATTTATACATAGACTTAATAAAAATATTTTTTTCAACAATTATTCACATGATTTAAATAACTATCCTTTCTTTTTAAAAAAGTATAGCTCTTCGCCATAAGTTAAGATCGATATCTCTAACCATCCGTCTAATCAAACACTCATTCCCAACAACACCTTATATACACCAAACGCCATAGACGAAGAGAGAAAAAAAAAGTTAACATAAATTTTTCTTCGGCCTCGAAAACCTCGTCGTATCTTCTCCATCGCCTCCGCGCGCGTCAACCTCCAGCTATTAACATTTAGCCTGGATTCTACGTATCACCGCAGAAACGCACTCGAGATACCGACCCTTTATTTTCTCTCTCTCTCTGTCTGTTAAATTCCAAGCCTGCAGCAGCAACAGCGTTTGGCCTTATATTTACATTTTTTCCCGCGGCGCGTGTATATATACGACAACGAGTTTTCTTATCGGCGTAATGACGGCTTCATTCGCTTATACGCGGGCAAGAGAGAGAAAGAACGAGCCGGGAAAATAATGCGCACGTACGTGTATATGCGTGTGTGTCTGTGCTATTACGCAAAAGTTTGCGTATCCCGTTATCGCGCCTTGCCATCGAGACTATAACTGTGGAGCTATGAGTCGCGCGTGTGTATACACTTTCGGAATAACTCTATTATATGCACGGAAAGTTCTTTGTGCCTATCCGACTATACGGACGAATATAATTTTTTTTGTGCGGTACACGAATCACGGGAGTTTCAAGTGCTACAATGTACAGCCGTTCAGTTTATAGGCGTCATTGCTGCGTTTATGATGAAAAGAGGTGATGCGCGTCTTGCGCTTTCGTTTGCTCGGGTATCAAAATTTTTTATTACCGCTGCCGCTACAACGTGTGTACGGCTACACGAGATAAAGGCGAAAAATAAAGTAATTACGTTTATTTGCTTCGTAAAAATAGAATGTCGAGTAGCTTACAGGGATTATAATCGGCTATAAAAAAATGCCAATTGCTGCGGTTCAAAAAGTTTCTCATGCGAGGAACAATGCATACATAATTGTCATCATTAATTAATCTCCGCGCGATACCATATGATTAGAAATGCAGCTCTAGGTGTATAGTTGCCTATTAGATAACCGCGTGAACTATAGAATCATGCAAATTATGATTTATAGATACCATAATTGGATTGCATATTATAATTCTTTAATTAGATATACGATGTGATCGGGTTATTATATTATCTGGAAGGTATAATTTATGGATATGAAAGTATACACGCGACCTTGCACCAATTAATATTTAAAAAAATATTAATTTTTTATAAGACTAATTAGTGTTTCTCGCCTCCATCGTAGTTTCAAACCAGAAGCCCCCTCATCGAAATTCCTCTGCATAATCATCAATAAACAAAGACCTACACTCCCCCTTGAACCTCATCAGACTCCTCCCGCAACCTTCTAACCCTGTAACATTCATCACTCTCGGTTTCACTACACGGCAAAACGGAAAACGCTCCCCATCTCCGCTCAGAGCAACAATTACCTCCTCCCTCGCTCGCTCTCGCGCATATAATACCCACAGTGCAACTGACGGCGCCAATATTTATCGGGCGTTTATCGTCATATAAATAATTAATGCCCAAGAGAGAGAGAGAGAGAGTCCTGGCCATTGATCACCGCGAGTCGCTGCTCTCCGCCGAGACGAATAAATTGGGATGTAAATCACGGCTCGTCTTTTCGCCGGTGCTCGCATGCTGAGGTTATGCCTCGCCGACGGTAAATACACATTCCGAGAGAGAGAGAGAGGCGAAAAATTTGCATGGAGCCGCGGACAAATGGGGCCCGTTTAATGGATTATTAAGGCGGTATTATTATATTATATTACGTGTTTCAGGGTTCGTTAGGGGCCTCGAAGATTAATCGGCCCCGGTGTATATAAGTGAGTGCGCGGGTGTAATGCGGTAGTGGAGGTTTGCGGTTTTTCGAGAACACGCGCGCGCGGTTAAGTGAACCGAGCGAGCGAGGAAAAATAATTCTGCAGTAAAAAGGGCTTTAATGGTGTCTAATTTTAAAGCTCGTTACAAGTTGTTGGTACAGTTTTCATTTTGTCAGACAAACTCGTTCCTGAGTAAAAGAACTGCTTCGAGCATACGAAAATAATCAACAATTTTAAAGAATCCCACAGATCTATCCAATATATAACGAGAGCCTTCAATAACCCTTGCAAAACCAATTCGCCCAATATACAACAGCGCGCATTCCACGCCGTGCCATCCCAAAACAAAGGGAACAAAAACGCGAAACCAGTCTCGCTCCCTCGTCACACGCGTCCCTCATAAGCGGAAATGAAAATTCCTCCTCCTTTTCTGCTCTCAACCTCGGTATGCGCTCTCTCGCGTGGGCGTACCTATATACACGCTTCCGCGTGTGCGCGACGCTTGACTCTGCGCTTTTCTTTAGCCCGCGTATGCGTTTGTTATTTCAGCGGCGTGCACGAGAGAGAGAGAGTTTCTGCCTCCTTGCGGAGTAAGTATTATTGTGAACGAGCGAGAGAGTAGCCCGGGGTTTATGTGCACGTCGAGGCTAATTTTCTCGCGCGCACGCGCGATTTGCTGCCGTGAGGCTGTATATGTGTATTGACAATAGGCTTGAGGAGTAGCGGAATACATATATTTTTCTTCTCGCGCGCGGCTGTGGGTTTTAGGTGAACGAGGTTTTTACGAATTGTTTGCTTAGTCGCGGCGCCGCGGAGAGCTGCATGAAGTGCGGGATTTTTAAACGAAAGTTGTAAGTTAACCGGCAAACAGGAATTGTGCAACGTTTGTAGTTGATAGTTTTATGTTTACTTTTTCTTTCAGAGTCAGCTCATACTATATAACAGTAAATACCTTTTTATGCTAAAAAATTGATTATTTTTTTTTCCGTAATATGAGTCGAGTGATGCGTGTATATACCATCAAAGTAAATTTTTCATTGTTCACCGATGACCAGGCACTTTCGAGGATATACATACATGTAGGTAAAAAGTTTTACAAATAAAAACAATTCGATTATTTTTTGGTTAAACACTCGTGACAGGCCGAGAATTGCTTTATAAGCCTATACTGCGCCGCGAGTTTCTCGAGTATTAAGTTACGAGGTTGTGATACAGCAGAATTAATGCTTCCTTACAGTCTCCAAACCATGACTTTTAATACCCGGTTGCTCACTCTCGCCCTCGCTTTTTACAATCCTTGAGAGCGAGAGAGACGCGATCCCACAAAGCCGAAGAAATTTCATTCCTTCCCTCCACAATGGACGCCATAAAGCTATTAACTCCTTAAGTACACATTTTCTCGAAAAGTCACTTTAAGCGCTATACATCTCTTTATAAATATATTCTTTCGCAGCAGTGGAGCACAAGCAGTGAGTATATAAAGCAATCGACGTAATTGAAATAAACAAGACGCGCTAAAAAGTTTTCGCAGGCGCGTCGTCCGCGATCGCCGCGTAGCGATAATTCGATCGAGAAACACAAAGTACAAGCAAAAGAGCCTGGATGCCGGGAGATTTTTTCGTGCCATTAATATAAATCGCGCTCGACGCGTCGATTGTAATCCCCGTTGCGTCAACGTCTCTCTCTTCTCTTTCTACCCGTAAGAAATATATACGCGCAGCGACGACGAGGTTCGATTATCGGCGCGACAAATCGCCGAACATTCCCCTCGTTAAGTCGTCGCTTTTTACGTTTAATTCCCACTTACTCCTGTAATTAATAGCTACTCGTGTAGCGTACGAGCGAGCGAAATTTATTTAAGCGCTGAAAACTCGATGTGCAGCTTTATCGATTTATTATATATATATACTTATTGTAATAGATTCTGGATTAATCTTGATAGATGGTTAGGAGTACGAGCGAGTATTTAATTATCAGTCGTTAGATGGTAAAATGATGTAAAGTTTTCGTGTACTTTCTAAATTTTCAGGAATGAAATTTCATCCCGGTATGTATAGGAACACGATGCTATACTTTATCGAAATGGGATATCTGTTTTTGAACATCACAACGGTTGCGAGTATACATCCTTAAACATGACTTTTATCAAATTCGAATCAACGGCATATTACACAAATGATAAATTTTATCCCACATTTTTATAATAATTCGATACCCAACTCTTACCGCCTCTACTAAATAACCAAACTATCCTTATAGTTTATTTACACACATCCCACGCATTAAAAAATTCACTTCGAATCCACCCAGCACTCTATACTATACAGCAGAAATAGAATTTTTCCCTCCTCCATTCACGAGACTCTGCTGCGCCCTTTTTTCCCTCCTCGCAATTACTTCTTCCCCTCTTCTCTGCACCGAGGAATAATAAAAATTCTATATGGACCCGCCGCCGTCGTTAGAGAGAGAACCTAACGCGCTCGCTCTCTTTGTGCGCGTGCGCTTGGATCAGTTAAGGGCGTCGAGCGGGAAGTTTGGTTCAAACCGATCAGATATACAGCTCGCGCGCGTGTAAATGAGGCGACATTGACGCTGCACGTACTTATGCAGTTGCGGCTTTGTTTCCGAGAGTCGCGACGACTGCATGCGCTTTCGAATTTCGTGAAAGTGCTTGGAAGGTCGTGGTATAGGGATTTTTTGAACGTTGCTATAGTGTGCCCTTCGTGTGAAAATTTTTTTCCCCTGGCTTGGGAATGTTTTGTGCGAGACGTTGCGGTTTCTGTACGTACTATGAAGTGTATACACTTGTAAATGTCAGTCATTGGGGTTTCAACCTTGTGATAAGAGTTGTACAGTAAATTTTATGTCTGTGGCTTGATTAATCTGTCATTTTTATATCTTTATGCATGAAATTTATTCTTTCAACAATCTTCGTACTCTTGATTGCTCGTAACCTGTAGGCTAAAAGTATATACTTTTATCGAATGAAAGATACGTCTATCTACGTGCGGGCACAAATGTGTCTAAATTTCATTAATATAAGAAATTTTTACGCGTTTTCTTACGAAAGTGGCACTCTCCACATCACACATACATGTGTGTATATTAACGCGCATTAACGATAAAAACATACACACGTGGCCCGCGAGTACTTAGTTTTACGACTTTTCTCCTCGTTATACTTGCGCCCCGTTGCGCTTTTACCGAATATTCACCGAAGAAAGCGGCTTTCTCTACGGGTGGAGAAAAACGCGGGCCTCTCTTATCGGGCGACCGAAAATTTTACTACCTCGCCCCGCGTATTATGGGAACCCTTTCGCTTCGCTCCTGCGCGCCTCTTTTTACGACTTTTAAATTACCCCCAAAATCGCCAGAGTCACTTAGCTCATCTTCGGTTCCGCCTATACTTTTCTCTTCACTTATATATATGTTTTATAACTCGCGTCTCTTGTATGTATGTTGCCGTAATTTTTCGAACTCTGGATATGTGGAAGCGCGGGTAACGGATATCCGATACGTGTGTGTGACCGTGCGCATGTTGATTTATAGCGCGAGTTTCTATTTTATGCGAATGGCCGAACTATTTCAATTTTAAATTTTTCGGGGAAAACGTATATAGAGTCGCGTATGTATACGGGAAAAGTCGGACTGAGAAGTATATATCGAACGCGAACCAAAGTTTTTTATTTAGTACAGAAATGTGTAAAACTTTATTTTTATTTGCTACATTTCAAAGTTACGATATAACACTTGTTATTGAGTTGTAAATTACTTAAAAATGTGTTTTTTCATAATTCCACCGTACCATTATTATTAAACATATTATTATCTTATAGTTAGAAAAATACTCGTATTCAGAAAAAGCATCATAATTGCTCTTCTTCTTCGTGAACATACATGTATGGTAGAAAAAAATCCTCCAGAAATTAATACCGCTTCCATACAAGCAAACATCCAATATAACCTCCCACAGCATATCCCTCGATAATTACGCCCGTGGCAACAATAATTGCGCGGAATCCGCGCGAACACTGCACATATAACGCGCACGCGAGCAATTACCCTCGCGCCTCGCGATCCCCGCCCTCGATATATATACACTGCGTAGGCGTGCGTGCGCACATCGCTCTTTACTCGCTGAGAATTTGCATCTCTCTCTCTCTCGCTTTCGAGGCTGCGAAAAGATTTTCGGGTAATTATATATACGCCCTGCGTAATTTGCATTAATAATTTCGCGAAAAATATCCAACTTTGAACTTCGACGCGGCTGTATATAATTCAGCGAGTCGCGCGAAAAGGATAACGTGTCGTACCTATACGTTCGTATATTTTCCCACGCGTGGGCGCGAGTGTAAACAAAAGCTCGGGACGCCTATAATTAGAAACCTTTTAACTTACGAGGAGCATTAAAACGCAGGCTAAATCACTTGAATTCGGCGTGCGCGAAACGCGTTTGACGCCTTTGAAATTTACAGCTGTAGCCCGCTCCGCGCTCTTTAAATAACGCACGCGCGCGCGTGTTAATTTAGGCGCGCAATAAAATCGTTTAAAATTCGCGCGCGCTGGACGCTGGGCCGCGCACTAAAAATACACTTTCTTTTTTATTAACTTATTAAAGCTAATGAAGGCGTGACAGTGTTTACGGTTTCTCGTTTGTCGGACGGATTATTACGCGCCCTCGCCACGGGCCGTCCGCAACACGGTTCGGAGGATTAGAGTTGTTTTTTTTTTTATTTTTGGTTACACACACGCTATGTCTCTGTGTGTGTATATATAAAATAATCTGCGTGGCAAGGTTGACGCGTTTATATATATAAAGAGCGTAGCGTGTGTTAATTATTTTTTTACGGACCGGGTGATTTATAATCTCGCGGCCATGCTTATGGCGCTGCGCGGTCGTCGCGTTATTCCGCTCGATGTAGTCGTTTATATAGGTGGATAATTATAAATAATACATAAAATGTTGCAAATGACGAGATAAAATGTGATTCTTCGAGTTTGTAAAGATTCGTAAAAAATCTATATACATGCATGGATGAATATATAAATGTGAAGTGGGAAAGTATATGTAAATGTCGATACAAGTATCGTTACGTAAACATTTAATTTTGATAAACAGATTTAATGGCACGATTTATACTTCTGTTAAGCATCGTTAATAAAGATACACACGACAATAAAAAAAAAGATCGACAACTCAAAATAAAACAATGTAAGCATACCTTGTTTCACGCTCTCAGTACCATACGTATTCCGTATATATAAAATTAGAACCGCATATTTCTACGAACTGCTATATTCTCTACCACGTGGCTTACTTTTCCCACAAATATATAAATAAACGACAGAACAAAAAAGTCAACATCGATCGTTCAAGCTCCCACTTCAATCAACCCATAAACGGCTCCCATAAAAACTTTACAACTCCCCGTAATTCCACAACACACATACACATACGCAAAAATATTATAAAACGAGCGAGCGCGCCTATTCTCACAATCGCTCTATCAAAGCCCGCGCGTCGCGCCAATCATCTACCCCAGCGCAAAACCCATCAAACATTATCATTATTATTATTATTATTATTACGCGCACGGCTCGTATATAGCAGTTCCCACAGGCATAGCAGCGTCCACTTGGCAAAACCTCTCCTCGCCACCGCTGATAATGAGGAACTATTACTCACTTTATAAGTTTAGCCGAGCATGAAGCGCGCACATACACAGATCCGTTGGCCCACTATTCGGGTACAGTATATGCGCGCGTCCTTGAATGAAAAAAGGGCCTACTGAAAAGAGGCGGAGGGAATTATATATATACATTTCACGGGTTTTCGGGAGCGCGTATATAAGAGAATGAGTCAATAACCCGCGTGAGTTGGCGCCTGCGAGTTATTTTGGCCGGGCATGTCGGTGGTCTAGTTTAAGTTCGCAAGCGCGGGTCTATTAATTTTGTCGTGCGGCGAGGAACGCGTGGTATGTTTTGGTTCCATTGAAACGGGCCGGATTTAGAGCTTCGCGGTAATGAAAAAGTTGCGCGCGTTGAATGTAGTCCCTTTTTTATGGATGTGCGTTTGCATTTTCTGTAGTAAAACGAGCCGTGATGTAACATTCTCGGTTCTGTATATGGTTGTTGATGAGAGCATCGTGCGTGTAAAACACATAGTTTCAGGGCGAAACTTTACCGCGCGTGCTTTTAAAAATAACTAGACTCACCTGTTTTACATATTAAAGCTTTTCATATACCGTCGTTGTACAATAAAACGCGTGATTTATCGTGCCTATATCTATTTTACATCGTCCGACCTTCCCCTAAAAAAAATCGAACGCATCCTATCTCAATACACCTCGCTTACCTATACCTCATCCAAAACGCACCAATAACACACTAAAGAAAAGAAAAAGGAAAATCCGCGACTTTCCCGTACACACATTCTCAACGCACGAAGGCCATATACACATCGCCGCTCGTCAACGTCGTCGCAGCAGCAGCAGCATATAAGCCGCGCCTTTCCAATGAAAGTCGTCGCTGTCGGCTCTCGATTATATATTTTCTATACGTACTTATATATACATATACGCGTATACTCTACACGGCTCGTTATTACATTATATATACGTGAGCGCGAAATGCTTCGAATGATTATCTCCCGCTGCGGTTGTCGCGCGCAGCGGCGTGTATATATATTGAGTAATTGGCTCTCGCGGATATAAATCGCGCACTCGCGCGCAGTGCAGCTGCAACGTTAATTGATGGTGTGCTAATGCATTAGCCATGCAAAGTCCGTCGAGCGGCCCGCGCATGGGGGGAAAAATTAGAAACCTATACGTGTATGTGTGTATTATAGGTACGGGGTTGGTTATATAGTAGTCTTATAAGCTTCTTATAGGGATTTTTTCGTTTTGTTTTGGAATACGGCTACTTTTTGCATTGTGCAGTGGCTCGCGGTGTATTGGTATGCGCGAGCTGCTGGCTGCTTGCCGCGTGCGGCGATGGATTTTAATTATGCCGAGAGGAGTAGGTATATAGCTGAGAGAGCGACTGGTTGCCGGGATAAGGATAGCTTGTTAATGCTAAATGAGATAAATTTATCTGTCGCTGGTTGTTACACGGAGAGAGAGTTATTTGTATATATCGGGTGTATATTGCGTGATTCGAGAGGAGAGCTGTCCTTTTTTTATATAGGAACGGTTAATAGTGTAGTTGTACGATCATTAGGTTCGTGTGTTGAAATTAAATGTATACGTTCATTATAGGCTTTTCGAAAAACTTCCCATTCGTATTGCTAAAGTATAATATTAAAGAGTTCGTTATAATAGAGCAGCTATAGATAACAATCAATATAACTATCATTTTTTTTAAAGACAATTCGGTGACTCTATAAAATAAATATTACATTTTATCGCAAAAAAAAAGAATATGAAACACCTATAATATACACAGGAGAAAAAGGTATACAATGGAAGCACCAAAAAATCTCTCTCATCGCAAAGCCTTCTTACACCAGTCGTCTCAACCCGAACCACCCGACCGGAAAAAGACTCTCTTCCTCCCCTGAGCAAACTCGGAAAACAATTCCTCGCCTCCTCGGTCCTCTAATTACTTTCATATATACGCGCTGCAAAAAACTTCTTCCCTCTTTCTCTCAGAGAGCAAAAGTGGTCAAGAAAGAAAGAGGAGTTTCGAGCTCGAACGATTTCCCGCCGAGATTCATTCCCTTGTGCGCGCACGCGCGGAATTAGCCGAGCGAAGCGCGCTCAGGCAGTGACAAAACTCGACGGTATTTTCATCCGTCTCGAGACGGTGATGCTATGAAAAAGGAGAGAATAGGGGGAAATGGAAGAAAGGAAAGATGAATTTCGTCGCGAAGCGAAAAATTGGACGGTTTGTAAAAATGGATGGGAAAAGGACGAGATAGTGTATGGTTTATTGTGTCAGTGAAAAATTAAAAATTATAATTTCGATAAAATTTTGATGAAAATGTATTTTAAATTGTAGTTGAAAAAGTCGCAAAAATTCCATTCATTTTAATCATTGTAATTGTAAAGACGAATGTATGCGTTTATAATTAAAAGTTATAATTGACAACGATTCTCGAAAATTTCTAAATTCTATTTCACAGCGAAACTTTCATAAAACGTGTTTCAAAAGCGCAATCTAAAAAACACCGTAATTAAATTATATTTCTCGGAATGGGCAAAAACAAAAATTATAAACTATAAATTTCACGCGTAAAAAATCAGCGACAAAAACGTCCTCTCTCCTCATCATTGAAATAGCGTTCTACGCTCACACGAGCGCGTGAAAAGAGCGCGCGTATATTTCTCAAAGTGACGGGGCGCAAAAAGAGACTCGCGCGCGCGAAAAGAAAGTCCCTAAAGAAAAGCGACCCTCGCGCGCGTCACAGCTATATACACAGAAAAGAAGAGCCGCGGGATAAAGGGGGAGAAAAAGTCGGCGAGACGGCTAATATCCGCGAACGTCCCCTTCGCCACTCCGGGCTATTATCATCATTGTTATCATTATTATTATTGCTGTGTGATTATACCAGACAGCGTGGGGAATATACGCGCGATTACGATTTTTCGAGGTGCCATTGTCGGACGGACAGATTTCCGGTGCGCGATGATATGTTGACTTTCGGTAGCAGATTGCGAGGGGGACGGGCGATGGGGTTTCTTTTGAAAGTGCGAAGGTCGCGGATTTAGACGTCAGTTATATCATCGGATGTATTAGAGGTATTTATGAGATTATATGGGCGAGAGTGATGAATCTGTGGGTAAGATTTTGTTTCGTGAGGAATAATAAATATCGCACATTACAGCACTTTTATTTTATCATCAAGTTTATTAAACAGGAGAAAAAAATATTTGTGTTTGGCGAGGCGAGAAGCTACGGTAATAAAAGCTAAATTATTCGAAAGACAAATCAAGTTTTCTATTGACCCATGCGAAAAGAATACACCGACCGGTTCGGTATGTTTTCCCATGTTGAAACAGCGAATGCATAAACCTGTTACATAAAGCTTAAGTAACACCGGTGTATTGTTTGTTAATGAAAAGCCTGATGTACGTGTATAAAATGCCAAGTATAAAAAGACACTTTAAAATCTTTTAAACGAAAAAAAAAAACAAACAAACATTACGTTTTGTAAACAAAGTATATCATCTACATTTATAACAACTTTACAGCCCTTCCGAAAAACAATCAAACCTCACTTGACTTCTTATACACACCCGCTAATCCACAGCCGCCTCAAACTCCCAATTAACACGCGTGTGTGCTCGAACTCGCGTATATTATTAAACCACAACCCGCGTAAAGCAAACTTAGCTCGCGTAACAAAGCTCCCTCGCGTGTCAAAGTCCGCGCGAATATATTTTTAGCCGTCCGTCATCTTCGACCGGCTGCAATAATTCGCCCTCGTGGCCGCGCGGCGAGTTAATTAAAACCCCCCTCTTGTTACGCTATAATTGAACGTAAACACACAACGTACGCCGGTTTGAAAATAGAGAGAGAGGCGAGCGCGAGGAAGTGCCGGTTATAAAATATCCTTATATACATTATATATATACACATACGAGAGGCGCCGACGCGGCGATTTGAGGAGGCGGAATGCGGAAGGTGCAGTGCAGCAGCGCTCGGAGCTTTGATGGAGTTCGCGTGTATTCCGGGATTAGTTTCGCAAGCGGGTATGGGTTTTGATGTTAAGACAAACAGAGAACGTGACGTGAGCTTATGGAGAAGGAGGAGGTAATGAAAGTGATGATGATTAGGGTTGTTGGCTTTTGCAGAGGTTGTTACATGTGGAGCGTCTATATTTGTGTTAAATATAATCGAATGCTCTCGTGGCGTAAGTATAGTCACACTGTTTTAATGCTCGGAATGAGAGCTTTTATTTTGACAGCTTTATTAGGTTCTGCGCATGGTGATGGTTCAAGGATGATGGGCGTATAAAATATATGTATATATATGAAAATAAGCTTAACTAAAATTTATATACGAAAGTAAAATTCGAAACTATAAAGTTTTTTTTTCCGCGATATTATATAGGATGATTTATGGTAACGTGTATATCCTTGACGCCGGGTCGTAAATATTATTTTAGAAAATAAACAAGTCCATTTGACATTTAAAAAACTGTAAACATTATTATATATTTATTTATTCACATTATGCATATACTATATGCACTCTTAGTCACTCGGCTACTTCAAGCCCCAACATCAGTTTGAAACTTTCCCTCGAACCTCGCCACCACCGTAAACTCTCAACACACATATACATATAATTCCGAAAATGACCCGTGACCGCGGCAGCTCTCCAAAGGCGCAGACTTTGGGGATATGCGCATCGCATGCACTCAACATATGTGGCCCGCATGCATGCATGGGGCGTATATGTGTATATATACCTGGCGCGCGCCCATAAACTTGATCCGGCAAATTACCGGCAATAAAAGGGTGAGAGGAAGTCGACGGGGCGCGGGCGCGGATTTCGGGGATTCCCAAAAATGTGTGCTGCTGGCATATGGGCGTATATGTTGGGTAATTATTGGAGGATTTCGCTGGAAAGTTTCGACCCGAGGATATAATACTTTTATGGAGGCGTTTCGGGGGTTTTTGGGTAAAAGTTAACGGCGGCTGTTATTTAAATTGTTCTCAATATGCTGCGAATGGTTTTGAATATTCGACAATTTACACGAGTTTTAATAAAAAGTATAATCTGCGAAAGTACGCATGGGAGTATATTATGTAAATCGAATGAAAATCAACGGGGTGGACGGCGCTATTGTTCGGTGTACTGGAAATAATTAAAGTCTGCAGAATAGTAAAAACCAATGAATTGAAAAAATGCAAAGTGTGTTACATTGAATGAAAAAAGAATTTAAATTTTCATTAAAAACACAAGGCTGTTTGCAATTACAATTATTGTGCAACGACACGTACCCAGTGTCGTGTTTGCAATTGAAAAACTATCGCTTGGAAATGTTAAAAATTTATCAACGAACAAATGGAATGACATAATAAAATGTATTACACTATGTCGTAGACCAACCATACGATTTCAAAACCCAGCCAAAACGTATCTACTTTTTTCCTCTCTTCATTCGCGCAAAAAGCGCTCTGGCAAACCTTGAAATCTACGACGCCGTTCTAGAGTCGAAAAAGCCCCGGCAAAGACAAGTCGAGCGTTTCTTTCCACGTGCGCGCGCGCGCATTCGTATACTTTATGAGAATCGGGCGGTGATTTACGCCCGATGCCGATCGTAAATCGCACAGACGCTCGGTCTGAAGTGGCAGCCGTCGATGCTTAGGTGTGCGAAACGCGTCTTACTGCTGATTCCGCGGTAAGAAGTCGAGTGGTCTAGAGCGGCGTAAATTGTCTCGTAGGGTAAGTATAGGGGGAAGTTTAATATTCGTGGTTGGATGATGAATTTTTTTCGATAAGAGGAATATTATATTGGGTGTAGAGTTGCAAGTGATGCTATTTTTTTGCGAGAGCAGGAATTTTTCTTCGAATATGTTATCGGGAATGAGAAATTATTTTTTATTTTCAACTTAGGAAAATTCATAATTAACAAATCATGGAAAGTGTTATTTAAATGAAAATAACAAAGCTTATTCCTTGCTATTGTTTTTTCTAATTTGAATATGTATCTAATAGTTACCATATATGCATTTTCTTTATGTTACAGGTGAGTCACAGAAGTTACTACCACACTGAACGATTGTCGCGTGAGTTGACCTTATATAAGCATTACCCGATTTATGCTGATTTATTCTTTACAATTTGTTTATAGCTCCTTATTCACTTGTAGCTTATATTTCAACAACACCCATATACCCACAAAGATTTAAAAACAAACCTTTCCGCACCTTCACATTAAAAATACACCTCTCGAATCTTCTTTTCACACCTCGCGATCGCACCCCAACAATGCAGTTCTCGAGAAAAATAAAAGCAAGCGTAATCTCCGATCTATCCTCACGCGCGAAACGGATTCCCCTCCCGAGAAAAAAAATAAAATCTCTCGCGATGCTCCGGCGCGATAAGGGCGCAAATATTTGTCCTCCGAAAATTACGGCAGCGTCGACGGCGGCGTTTTATCGGATATGCCGCGCGTATAACTTATTCCATTAAGAACAGCGCGCCGGGTATGAATGGAAGCCGCCGCGCGCAGACGCGGGAATCGATCTCCAACAATGCGGCTGCGAGTTTTGTTTGGGTTCCGGCGGAGGAGAGGTGAAATTTTTGGCCGTGAAAGATTTAGCGGGGCGATAGTTTGGGAGAATCGATCGAGAGATTTCGGTGAAGCGTATGTGAGTTGATTGATTTTCAAGAATTTATAACAGTTGTGAGTAAAAGTGTTATAAGTATAGAAGATAAATCAATAAACTATAATCGTCATTTTAATTTAATTCAGAAAAATGTTATACGTTGCTCCCATAAATACACTCTCCAGAGATACAAGAATTATTAACAAACGATATAATGTTTCATTCGCCTCATTGCCGAGTACGGCACCACGTCGATTTCCCGCGCTGATTTATAGCGCTCGCCGCCGTCGCGGCATGACGCGGCTGTTCTGCATAATAATCAATGTTTACGGAAACCACAAGCGAGGCATTCACAACCGCTCAATCTCCACCTTATATTGTTTATTTTCCATAATTCCCGCATCACCGCGATATTATCATAACGCCTCCGTTGTTATTAACTCTTCAACCCCTTAGCTGCAGCATCTCTCGTTAAACTTGTTATACTCCCGAGCCATTAAAACACGGCGCATATCGAAAAGTGCCGCAATTATCACAACAATAACGGTCGTTCATCATCGTCGTTATAAACACGAAACTTCTATATCACAAAAGTCACCGCGGCTGCTGCAGAGTCGAAAAGTTGGCGAGCTCTCACTAGAGAATACAAAATGTTACAACTTTCCCCGCACGCTTGCGACGTCGGCGCCGGTGAAAAGGGGGAGTCGCAAAAAAAAGAGGAGAGAAAAGCCGCGGCGGAGAGTCAGATTAGAGCAGGTCTGCGGGTGGGTATATGTATATAGGTACATGCAGTAGCGGAAGCTATTCTTCTTTTCTATATAACAGCGGCAGTGGAATTCGGAGAGTTCGGAGACGCGGGTGCGTGTATATAGAGATGTACGCGGGGTGTTCCGTGCGTCCTAGATAAACAGAGAAAATGTGAAGATTCGAGAGTGTGCGTTTCAAGTGCGGTTTGGAGGTCTGTGCTGTCGAAGTGGTGTTTGGTCATTGTAGTTAATGATTATGGGTTTGTTTAAGGAAAAGAATCGTATATTTCATTGTTTGGGTTTCAGGAATGAAAACAAAATAATATAGTTTTACTTTGTTGGTAGTAACTTTTTGTTTTCTTTTTCTTTATGTTGTTTGAGAATCTGAGCACTTAGAATGAATATTATTATATTATTATATTATAACTAATACTCAATTATATCCGCTTTGTCATGCACATTTCACAGAACAAATCAATTTATTCAAAAATCTACAAAGGCCATTGATATCTCTTAACATTTTTCCACCAACAATCGCCAATTTTCCATGAAAATAAAAAAGAAAGAAAAAAAACTCCTCATCACCTGTCAGCCTCCCAATCACCCCGACCGCGAGAACCTCACGCACCGCCACAGGGTATACGGAAACCTTCCTGTACCCCTTAGATACACTTACAAAAGCACAGCGCGTGCACGGCGACAATGTGCCGCAGACTCTGGCGCGGGATATATATCTCGTGCGCCGTCACGTTTTGGAGATCATTAGCCGCGCTCGCGCGCCGGGGCTTCCGGTGTGAGTGCGGGAATTTTAATGCGATGCCAGCTTCGTTTTTTTTTGTTTGTTTGGGGGAGGATTGAGGGTGCAGTAGCTGCTGGGTATGAATATCGATGGGATAGAAGGTGAAAAGGGGAAGAGGCTGGGAAGCTGTTGACGCAGAGAATAGGGGATCGTTACGTTTCTTAACTTTTAATAAAATATTTTTAAAGTTTATTATAAAAGTATTATATATCACGGATAACGATCGTGTACTGTATGTAACAGTTAGGGCTGCACAAAAGCAACATAATACAATATTTCATAACTATTGTCTCGCTCTTGTAAATTCTTGAAAATGTCTCTCTTGTCTTGGTCTTGTCAGTCTTATTAGACAGATTATTTAAAAAAGTCTTAAACCCAAATAGCAGAGGAAGGTGAGGTTCACGTGGATGGATAAGGCACGCTGAAATTAAATAGTAAGATACAATAGTATACAATAGTTGACTATTTAAAAAT